>JADLZN010009622.1:0-27188 GCA_018155175.1 Sinocyclocheilus anophthalmus | reverse complement strand
CACACACACACTCATGAACACACACACTCACACACACCCTCATGAACACATACACTCTCTCACACACACACACACTCACACACACACTAAAAACACACAACACACACACACTAAAAAACACACACACACACACACCAACAACCCACACACACACACACCACACCACACCCACCTGAACACTCACACACACACCACACACACACCACACCCTCATGAACCACAACACACCACACACAGGACAACAACTCACACACACACACACAACAACTCCTCATAACACACACACACACACACCCACACCCACACCAGAGAACCGACACACACCCACCCTCAGGACACCCTCACACACACACCCCAATACAGCGCACCCACCATGAACCCACACTCCTCACACACACACACCAGTGAGACAACACACACTCACACCCTCATGACACACACCTCTCTCACACACACACACACACACAGAGAGACAGACACACACTCACACCCTCATGAACACACACACAGAGACAGACACATACACACGCATGCACACCCTCATGGCCACACACACACACACACACAGACAGACACACACCACACACCCAGAGGACCGACACCACCACAGGGTGTGTTTTTCTCGTTTTGTAATCCCTCTTTTAGGTTTGTATTAAGGAGTACAGTTTACAGTGCTGTACCACTAATCAATCACTATATATCCTACAGGATTGATTGACGGACTCGTCACTCTGATTAAACACACCGAAGTCTCATCACAAAACTAGTTAAATGACTGATCGCAGTTTCATTTTTATAAAACAAATTTTGCAACTAAAAGCCTGAGACACGTCGGTCTGCTCGAGTATAACCAGAAGGGCTTGTTTGTCTTTTGTTGTTTTTTCAGTCAAGTTAGTTTGTTTTGAACGTATAGTAAAATAATAAGACTAGTTCTGAAACTGATGAACTGATGACATTAAAACATTCAAGGTATTCAGTGTTTCATATTCCTATTGTTCATTTATAATTCTATTTCTACTGTTCATTTATAAATACATTCTTTCTTGAAAAACTTGGGTACAAAAATAACTGTTTCTAAACAGCAAATAAATATTAAAAGAAAGCATTTCCTCTGATCCACTGGGATAAACAAGAACAGGATTCCCACAGCGTTTGCTCAAATGAACTAGAATGAGAATGGGCAGCATCTATCTCCTAAAGTGCCCTAAACTTCTCTTGTTTTCATAAAGCAGCATCAGTCCTCAGCCCCTCATTAGAAAAGAAACCAAGTATTAAGTGCAGTATATATGAAAGAATGTAAAGTCTCACACAGAACGCCTGGTGAAGAGTCTCTGTCTGTTGTGTTTAGAGCTTCAGAGCAGCATGTATTTGAATTAAAAGACACCTGCAAAGAAAGTAAAGGATATTATTATAAAAGTTAAACTGAATTGGAATAAGGGTTGAAGGATGCCATCAGGATGTTCTTCACAAACACTGGAGGTGAGATCATGAAAACAGGCTCCAGCAGAGTAACAGTGAACATGATTAAACCGGATTAAACAGAGATCATTTCTCATGCTGCTGCTGCTGCTTCATGGATGACTTTGTTACCAGATCTGTTACATGTGCGGTTTCCATTCATACGGTTGATGTATTTTCTCTTTTTAAAATTTTGGTGCACAACTGTTATTAATATAGTGTACACATCATAGAAACTAGAGATGCACTGATATTGTATTGATCTGAAATTGTCCCTCGTTAACCGATTTGTTCTCAAATGCTCTAGCTCAAATATCCCGTGCGTGTTCATAGTGTCAGAACGCGTCACTATTTCAACATGAATGGTTATTCTTCTTTCGAGCTGTTCAGAGCAGGCGTCTCATTATTACCATGTGCAGTTCTACTGATGGGTGGCTGTTTGCAGTCCTGCACATAGTGAGCGCGTCTGAATGTCAGCTGGTCTGTTGACTGACTGTCCACATCTGTTCACAGAGAGACAGAACAAAAACCAACTCAAAAACATCCACATTGTGCACAGAGCATCCACTCACAAAACCACCTGTCCCTTTCTCACTGTCATGGTCCAAACTTTCTCTCTGCCATCACGAGGACTTGAGGAGCAAGCCGCAGATGAAATAGACGTCAGGACACTCTGAACACCAAACGCTGAAGGAATCGCACACAGTGATACGTTATGGTAACCCTAACCCCAGCCCTAATGTGCTGTACTGCTTCATTCAGTCCCAGAAGAAATCATGGCATCAGATCTTGCACCTGGTTTTTGGGACTTTTCATTGCAGGCTTCTTTCAGTGACTCTGCTGACACACAGACACAGGACAGAAAGTCCTTTCAAAGCACAAGAGAACAGGGAATATATCACAGCACAAACCTCCATCCTGACACATGCTCTCTGTACAGCATACCTGCACAGCAAGCGCCATTTTACAACAAAATTAAAAATATATTAAAAAATTCAAGACGCAGCACATCGGAAGATCTTTCATGATCTTCAATACTCTGACATAAAGGGGATTTTTTTCCAGAATAAACATAACAGCAATTCTTACAATGTTGAATAAATAAAAATGTTTCTGTAATTTTGGTGTGTTAAAGGTCAAGACAGCTTCTGTGTAATTGTTCAGGATAAGAAATAAAATCTAGCTTTAACAAAATTATTTACGTACTGAACCACAGCTGTATTCACCAATTAACTGATTCAAATGCAATATTTACATACATATTCAATGGATGTAAAATGCCACACAGTGAACTCTTCATTTCTCCACACATTAATCACTAGCGCGCTTTTATTAACACCTCAATGAAACGGGACGATCCTGATCTTATACGTTTAACATTTTAAACAAACGCAACATTGTTTCTATTATTGTATACTTATATAGTGACAAAGTAACACTGTTTTACCAGCTGCCTTTGGTTGCCGTGGTTACAAACAACAACAGAATCACGCGCATCTAACGCAGGCGTCATCTCTAGTGCGCTTATAACGCGTCACGTGACTCATTATGCTGCGCGATGTTCCTCTCGCTCGACTTCTCTGCACTATGTATCGTTTTTATTGTCGTCGTGAGGTTACATTTTAACAGACTGAAAATTATAGCTTTTTATTGCAGGCGAGGACTATTTTGCGACAAGTGCCAATCATTTTACGGCAGTGTGTTGCGAGAGCGCCGGCTGCTGGAGGAACAGCACAGAAACACACATTAGCTTTATTAGCAGCACTGAGCAGCTCTACAGCAGAACAGCACTATAACTCACATTCAGCTCAAGCGCTCCATACACACCGATCCGATGGCGTCCGTGAGTTTGTTTGGAGCTTTAAAGCGGTTTGTGAGCAGAAACATGAAGATCAGGAGGATGAATGAGCGCATTTGGACCGATCCAACCAGAACTGCAGTAAGATCCACATCTACGTCAGAATTATTATGAGTATCATTTGCAGAACATGACCAATTTAAATAGCAAGTATATATATATATATGTGTATACATGTATGTGTGTGTACTGGTTTATATATCCTAGTTGGGACTTAAACCTGACTACACACAGACGCATGGGACGTCTGTGCCCGGTGGGGACCCATGAGGAAACAAGCTTATAAATCATACCTAATTAAGTTTTTTGAAAATCTAAAAGCGCAGAAAGTCTCCTGTGAGGGGTAGGTTTAAGGGTAGGGTTGGTGTAGGGCAACAGAATATACGGTCTGTACAGTATAAAAACCATTACACCTATGGGGAGTCCCCACTTTTCACAAATGTAAACCTGTCTGTGTGTGTGTGAGAGAGAGAGAGAGAGAGAGAGAGATAGAGAGAGAGAGACTAACTAACGCGAGAGCACGGTCAGTCGGTAAAACTAACTCCCGAGAGAGCGTCCAGACGGGAAAAACTAACCCGAGAGAGCGTCCAGACTGGTAAAACTAACCCGAGAGAGCGTCCAGACGGGTAAAACTAACCCGAGAGAGCATCCAGACGGGTAAAACTAACCCGAGAGAGCGTTCAGACGGGTAAAACTAACCCGAGAGCCTGTTCAGACGGGTAAAACTAACCCGAGAGAGAGCGTCCAGACGGGTAAAACTAACCCAGAGAAAGCGTCCAGACGGGTAAAACTAACCCGAGAGAGCGGCCAGACGGGTAAAACTAACCCGAGAGCGTTCAGACGGGTAAAACTAACCCGAGAGCCTGTTCAGACGGGTAAAACTAACCCGAGAGAGCGTTCAGACGGGTAAAACTAACCCGAGAGCATTCAGACGGGTAAAACTAACCCGAGAGCCTGTTCAGACGGGTAAAACTAACCCGAGAGCCTGTTCAGACGGGTAAAACTAACCCGAGAGCCTGTTCAGACGGGTAAAACTAACCCGAGAGCGCGTTCAGACAGGTAAAACTAACCCGAGAGCGTTCAGACGGGAAAAACTAACCCGAGAGCGTTCAGACGGGAAAAACTAACCCGAGAGCGTTCAGACGGGAAAAACTAACCCGAGAGCGTTCAGACATGTTATATACTAACGGGGTGCCGTGAGAAAATACAGATCTGGTAAACTATCCCGAGAGAGCGTCCGACGGTTAAAAGAAGTAACCCTAGAAATACAAGACAGGTAAAACTAACACAGAGCGCGAGCACGGTAAAACTAACCCGATAGCGTCAGACGGGTAAAACTACCCGAGACGTCAGACGGGTAACCTAACCCAGAGCAATTAGACAGGTAAAACTAACCCGAGAGAGTGTAAAACTAACCCGAGAGAGCGTCCAGACAGGTAAAACTAACCCGAGAAAATACAAAGACAGGTAAAACTAACCCGAGAGAGCGTCCAGACGGGTAAAACTAACCCGAGAAAATACAAAGACAGGTAAAACTAAGCCGAGAGAGCGTCCAGACGGGTAAAAGTAACCCGAGAAAATACAAAGACAGGTAAAACTAACCCGAGAGAGCGTCCAGACAGGTAAAACTAACCTGAGAAAATACAAAGACAGGTAAAACTAACCCGAGAGAGTGTAAAACTAACCCGAGAGAGCGTCCAGGCGGGTAAAACTAACCCGAGAGAGCGTTCAGACGGGTAAAACTAACCTGAGAGAGCGTCCAGACAGGTAAAACTAACCTGAGAAAATACAAAGACAGGTAAAACTAAGCCGAGAGAGCGTCCAGACGGGTAAAAGTAACCCGAGAAAATACAAAGACAGGTAAAACTAACCCGAGCGCGTTCAACCAGTAAACTAACCAGAGCGCGTTTCAGACAGTAAACATAGACCTCTAGATCGTTCAGACGGTAAAACTAACCCGAGAGCGTTCATACTGTAAACTACCCGAGATGCGTCAGACGGGTAAACTAACCCTAGAGCGCGTTCCACTGTAACTAACCCTAGAAAGAGCGTCCATAACAGGTAAACTAACCCGGAAAAACAAAGACAGGTAAAAACTACCGGCGAGCGCCAGACGGTAAACTAACCCGATAAATACAAGAACAGTAAAACTAACCTGAGAGAGCGTCCAGACAGGTAAAACTAACCTGAGAAAATACAAAGACAGGTAAAACTAACCCGAGAGCGCGTCCAGACAGGTAAAACTAACCCGAGAAAATACAAAGACAGGTAAAACTAACCCGAGAGAGCATCCAGACAGGTAAAACTAACACAAAAAAATACAAAGACAGGTAAAACTAACCCGAGAGAGCGTCCAGACGGGTAAAACTAACCCGAGAGAGCGTTCAGACAGGTAAAACTAACCCGAGAGAGTGTAAAACTAACCCGAGAGAGCGTCCAGACAGGTAAAACTAACCCGAGAGAGCATCCAGACGGGTAAAACTAACCCGAGAAAATACAAAGACAGGTAAAACTAACCCGAGAGAGCATCCAGACAGGTAAAACTAACACAAAAAAATACAAAGACAGGTAAAACTAACCCGAGAGAGAGCGTCCAGACGGGTAAAACTAACCCGAGAAAACACAAAGACAGGTAAAACTAACCCGAGAGAGCGTCCAGACGGGTAAAACTAACCCGAGAAAATACAAAGACAGGTAAAACTAACCCGAGAGAGCGTTCAGACGGGTAAAACTAACCTGAGAGAGCGTCCAGACAGGTAAAACTAACCTGAGAAAATACAAAGACAGGTAAAACTAACCCGAGAGAGCGTCCAGACAAGTAAAACTAACACGAGATGAGCGTCCAGACAAGTAAACCTAACACGAAAAAATCCCAAGACAGGTAAAACTAACCCGAGAGAGCGTCCAGACAGGTAAAACTAACCTGAGAAAATACAAAGACAGGTAAAACTAACCCGAGAGCGCGTTCAGACGGGTAAAACTAACCCGAGAGCCTGTTCAGACGGGTAAAACTAACCCGAGAGCCTGTTCAGACGGGTAAAACTAACCCGAGAGCGCGTTCAGACGGGTAAAACTAACCCAAGAGCGCGTTCAGACGGGTAAAACTAACCCGAGAAAATACAAAGACAGGTAAAACTAACCCGAGAGAGCGTCCAGACGGGTAAAAGTAACCCGAGAAAATACAAAGACAGGTAAAACTAACCCGAGAGAGCGTTCAGACAGGTAAAACTAACCCGAGAGCGTTCAGACGGGAAAAACTAACCCGAGAGCGTTCAGACGGGTAAAACTAACCCGAGAGCATTCAGACGGGTAAAACTAACCCGAGAGAGCGTCCAGACTGGTAAAACTAACCCGAGAGAGCGTCCAGACGGGAAAAACTAACCCGAGAGAGCGTCCAGACAAGTAAAACTAACACGAAAAAATACAAAGACAGGTAAAACTAACCCGAGAGAGCATCCAGACAGGTAAAACTAACCTGAGAGAGCGTCCAGACGGGTAAAACTAACCCGAGAAAATACAAAGACAGTAAAAATAAAGACAGGTAAAACTACCGCGAGAGAAGGCGTCCCGACAGTTAAAAACTAACCCGAGAGAGCATCCATACAGTAACCTAACACGAAAAATACAAATACAGTAAAACTAACCCGAGAGAGCGTCCAGGCGGGTAAAACTAACCCGAGAGAGCGTTCAGATGGGTAAAACTAACCCGAGAGCGTTCAGACGGGTAAAACTAACCCGAGAAAACACAAAGACAGGTAAAACTAACCCGAGAGAGAGCGTCCAGACGGGTAAAACTAACCGAGCAAATACAAAGACGGTAAACTACCCCGATAAGCGCGTTTCAAGACATGTAAAAATCACCCGAGAGCGCGTTCCCGACAGGTAAAACTAACCCGATAGCGTTCATAACGGTACAACTACCCGAGAGCGTGTCAGACGGGTAAACTACGGGGGAAAAAAAGGAAAAACCGAGGCTTTCAGATCTGGTACAACTCCCGATAGCGCTTTGACATACGGTAAACAAGCCCAGAGAGCGTCCGACAGGTAAAACTAACCCTATAAAATACAAACGGTAAAACTAACCCAGAGAGCGTCCATACGGGTAAAAGTAACCCCTAAGAATACATACAAGGTAAAACCTAACCCGAGATCGGCGTTCAGACAGGTAAACCTACCCGAAGCGTTCAGACGGGTAAAACTAACACCGAAGCGTTCAGTGACGGTAAACTAACCGGAGCTTCAACATAACGGTAAAACTAACCCCGAGAGCCGCGTTCATACGTTTAAACTAACCGAGAGCGCGTCAACAGGTAAAACTAACCGGAAATACAAAGACAAGGTAAACTAAACCCGAGAGAGCGTCCCGACGGGTAAACTAACGCGCAGAAAACAAAGACAGGTAAAACTCAGCCGGAGAGCGTCCAGACGGTGAAAACTAGACCGAGAAAAGACAAAGACAGTCAACTAACCCGAGAGAGCGTTTTCCAAACAGGTAAACTACCAGAGAGCCTCCAGACAGGTAAAACCTAACACAAAAAATACAAAACAGTAAAACTAACCCGAGAGAGCGTCCAGGCGGGTAAAACTAACCCGAGAGAGCGTTCAGACGGGTAAAACTAACCTGAGAGAGCGTCCAGACAGGTAAAACTAACCTGAGAAAATACAAAGACAGGTAAAACTAAGCCGAGAGAGCGTCCAGACGGGTAAAAGTAACCCGAGAAAATACAAAGACAGGTAAAACTAACCCGAGAGAGCATCCAGACAGGTAAAACTAACCCGAGAGAGCGTTCAGACGGGTAAAACTAACCCCTAAGCGTTCAGACGGGTAAAACTAACCCGAGAGCGTTCAGACGGGTAAAACTAACCCGAGAGAGCGTTCAGACGGGTAAAACTAACCCGAGAGTGCGTTCAGACGGGTAAAACTAACCCGAGAGAGCGTTCAGACAGGTAAAACTAACCCGAGAGAGTGTAAAACTAACCCGAGAGAGCGTCCAGACTGGTAAAACTAACCCGAGAAAATACAAAGACAGGTAAAACTAACCCGAGAGAGCGCCCAGACGGGTAAAACTAACCCGAGAGAATAACAAATCATGTCAAACACCGAGAGAGCGTCCAGACGGGTAAAACTAACCCGAGAGAGCATCCAGACAGGTAAAACTAACCCGAGAGAGCATCCAGACAGGTAAAACTAACACGAAAAAATACAAAGACAGGTAAAACTAACCCGAGAGAGCGTCCAGACAGGTAAAACTAACCTGAGAGAGCGTCCAGACAGGTAAAACTAACCTGAGAAAATACAAAGACAGGTAAAACTAACCCGAGAGAGCGTCCAGACAAGTAAAACTAACACGAAAAAATACAAAGACAGGTAAAACTAACCCGAGAGAGAGCGTCCAGACGGGTAAAACTAACCCGAGAGAGCATCCAGACAGGTAAAACTAACCCGAGAAAATACAAAGACAGGTAAAACTAACCCGAGAGAGCGTCCAGACGGGTATAACTAACCCGAGAAAATACAAAGACAGGTAAAACTAACCCGAGAGAGCGTTCAGACGGGTAAAACTAACCTGAGAGAGCGTCCAGACAGGTAAAACTAACCTGAGAAAATACAAAGACAGGTAAAACTAACCCGAGAGAGCATCCAGACAGGTAAAACTAACACGAAAAAATACAAAGACAGGTAAAACTAACCCGAGAGAGAGCGTCCAGACGGGTAAAACTAACCCAGAGAAAGCGTCCAGACAAGTAAACAACACTGAAAAATACAAATACAGGTAAAACAACCCATAGAGCATCAGACGGTAAACTAACCTGATACAATACAAAACAGTTAAAACTAACCGAGAGCGGGGGCGTCAGAACGGTTAAAAACCTACCCGAGAGCGTTCAGCACGGGTAAAATAGACCCAGAGCGCGTTCAACGTGGTAACTCACCGCGAGACGTTCATAACGGGTAAAACTAACCCGAGATGCGTTCAGACTGGTAAACCTAACCCGAAGAAAATACAAAGACCTGTAAACTAACCCATAGATCTTCCGAACGGGTAACAGTAACCCGAGAAAATCAAAGACAGGTAAAACGAACCCTAGATGCGCGTTCATACCGGTAAAACTAACCCCGAGAGCGTTCAGACGGGTACAACTAACCCGGAGCGTTCAGACGGTAAAACTAACCCGATACATTTCAGGACGGGTAAAACTAACCCTAGAGCGCGTTCAGACGGTTAAAACTAAGCGAGAGAGCGTCCAGACAGGTAAACACCCAAAAAATACAAAGACAGGTACACTAAACCCGAATACGTCAGTACGGGTAAAACTAACCTGAAAAAGCCGGAAATACAAGACAGGTAAAACTAACCCGAGAGCCTGTTCAGACGGGTAAAACTAACCCGAGAGAGCGTTCAGACGGGTAAAACTAACCTGAGAGAGCGTCCAGACAGGTAAAACTAACCCGAGAGAGCATCCAGACAGGTAAAACTAACACGAAAAAATACAAAGACAGGTAAAACTAACCCGAGAGAGCGTCCAGACGGGAAAAACTAACCCGAGAGAGCGTCCAGACAAGTAAAACTAACCTAGAGCGTTCAGACGGGTACACTAACCCGAGAAAATACAAAACTGTAAAACAACCCGATAGAGCGTCATACTTTTACATTAACCCTAGAAAATACAAAGGACAGGTCACACAACCCGAGATCGCGTTTCAGACATGTAAAACTAACCCGAGAGCGCGTTCTACAGGTAAAACTACCCCTGAGCGTTCAGACGGGTACAACTAACCGAGAGCGTTTCAGACGGGTCAACTACCGAAAGCGTTCAGACGGTTAAACTAACCCTAGACAGCGCGTTCAACGGGTAAACCTACCCAGAGACGTCCAGACAGGTAAACTAACCCTAGAAAAACAAAGACGGTAAAACTACCCGAGAGAGCGTTCCAGACGGGTAAACTAAACCCAAAGAATACAATGACAGGTAAAACTAAGCCCGAGAGAGCGTCCAGAAACGGGTAAAAACTAACCCAGAAATACAAGAACAGAAAACGTAACCCGAGAGAGCGTCCAACAGGTAAAACTAAACCCCGACGAGCATCCATACAGGTAAAACTAACGAGCGAGCATCCAGACAGGTAAAACTCACGAAAAAATAAAAGACGGGTAAAACTAACCTGAGAGAGCGTCCAGACGGGTAAAACTAACCCCGAGAGAGCGTTCAGACGGGTAAAACTAACCCCAAGAGAGCGTTCAGACGGGTAAAACTAACCCCGAGAGAGCGACCAGACGGGTAAAACTAACCCGAGAGAGCATCCAGACGGGTAAAACTAACCCGAGAAAATACAAAGACAGGTAAAACTAACCCGAGAGAGCGTCCAGGCGGGTAAAACTAACCCGAGAGAGCGTTCAGACGGGTAAAACTAACCTGAGAGAGCGTCCAGACGGGTAAAACTAACCCGAGAAAATACAAAGACAGGTAAAACTAACCCGAGAGAGAGCGTCCAGACGGGTAAAACTAACCCAGAGAAAGCGTCCAGACGGGTAAAACTAACCCAGAGAAAGCGTCCAGACGGGTAAAACTAACCCGAGAGAGCATCCAGACAGGTAAAACTAACACGAAAAAATACAAAGACAGGTAAAACTAACCCGAGAGAGCGTCCAGGCGGGTAAAACTAACCCGAGAGAGCGTCCAGACGGGTAAAACTAACCCGAGAGAGCGTTCAGACGGGTAAAACTAACCTGAGAGAGCGTCCAGACAGGTAAAACTAACCTGAGAAAATACAAAGACAGGTAAAACTAACCCGAGAGAGAGCGTCCAGACGGGTAAAACTAACCCAGAGAAAGCGTCCAGACGGGTAAAACTAACCCAGAGAAAGCGTCCAGACGGGTAAAACTAACCCAGAGAAAGCGTCCAGACGGGTAAAACTAACCCCGAGAGAGCGTTCAGACGGGTAAAACTAACCCGAGAGAGCGTCCAGACAAGTAAAACTAACACGAAAAAATACAAAGACAGGTAAAACTAACCCGAGAGAGCATCCAGACGGGTAAAACTAACCCGAGAGCATTCAAACCGTAAAACTAACCCGAGAGAGGGTCCAGACAGGTAAAACTAACCCGAGAGAGCGTTCAGACGGGTAAAACTAACCTGAGAGAGCGTCCAGACGGGTAAAACTAACCCAGAGAAAGCGTCCAGACGGGTAAAACTAACCCGAGAGCGCGTCCAGACAGGTAAAACTAACCCGAGAGAGCGTTCAGACGGGTAAAACTAACCCGAGAGCCTGTTCAGACGGGTAAAACTAACCCGAGAGAGCGTTCAGATGGGTAAAACTAACCCGAGAAAATACAAAGACAGGTAAAACTAACCCGAGAGAGCGTCCAGACGGGTAAAAGTAACCCGAGAAAATACAAAGACAGGTAAAACTAACCCGAGAGCGCGTTCAGACAGGTAAAACTAACCCGTCGCGCGTTCCGACGGTAAACAACTACCCCAGAGCGTTCAGATTGGGTAAAACTAACCCGAGAGCGTTTCAGAGACGGGTAAAACTACCCGAGATCGTTCAGACGGTAAAACTAACCCCGAGGCGCGTTCAGAGACGGGTAAAACTCCCCCGAGAGCTCCAACAGTAAAACTAACCCGATAAATACAGACAGGTAACTAACCCGAGAGAGCGTCCAGGACGGTAAAACTAACCCGAAAATACCAAGACGTTGAAACCTAAGCCGAGAGAGCGTCCAACGGGTAAACCTACCCGATAAATACAAACGACCGGTAAAACTAAGCCCTAGAGCAGCGTCCATACAGGTAAAACTCCCCGAGAGAGCATCCATACAGGTAAACTAACACGAAAAATACAAAGCAGTAAAACTAACCCGAGAGAGCGTCCATACAGGTAAAACTAAGCCGAGAGAGCGTCCAGACGGGTAAAAGTAACCCGAGAAAATACAAAGACAGGTAAAACTAACCCGAGAGAGAGCGTCCAGACGGGTAAAACTAACCCAGAGAAAGCGTCCAGACGGGTAAAACTAACCCAGAGAAAGCGTCCAGACGGGTAAAACTAACCCAGAGAAAGCGTCCAGACGGGTAAAACTAACCCAGAGAAATACAAATAACAGTAAACTACCCCGAAGAGCGTCCAGGGACGGTAACACTAACCCGAGAAATACAAGACAGGTAACTAACCGAGAAGCGTTCATACGTAAAACTACCCGCGAGCGCTTCATACAGTAAAACTAACCCTAGAAGCGATTCAACAGGTAACACGAACCCGAGAGAGCGTCCAGACGGTTAAACTAACCCATATAGCATCCAGACGTAACTACCCTAGAGAGCATCCAGACGTTAAAACTAACCCGAATCGTTCAGACTGGTAAAAAAACCTTTAAACAAAAACGCGAGAGCACGTTCAGTCGGGTAAAACTAACCCGAGAGCCTGTTCAGACGGGTAAAACTAACCCGAGAGCGCGTTCAGACGGGTAAAACTAACCCAAGAGCGCGTTCAGACGGGTAAAACTAACCCGAGAGAGCATCCATACTGTAACACCTAGAGCGTTTAGCAACGGTAACTAACCCGAGAGCGTTCAGACGGGTAAAACTAACCCGAGAGAGCGTTCAGACGGGTAAAACTAACCCCGAGAGAGCGTTCAGACGGGTAAAACTAACCCGAGAGAGCGTTCAGACGGGTAAAACTAACCCCAAGAGAGCGTTCAGACGGGTAAAACTAACACGATAAAATACAAAGACAGGTAAACAACCCGAGTCGCGTTCAGACAGTAAAACACCCGAGAGAGTGTCCGACGGGTAAAACGAACCGAGAGAGCGTTTCAGACAGTAAAAACGAACCCGCGAGAGGTCCAGACTGGTAAAACTAAACCCGAGCGTTCGACCGGGTAACAACTAACCCGAGAGCGTTCATACGGTAAAACTAACCCGAGAGCGTTCAAGACGGGTAAACTAAACCCGAGAGCCGGTCATACTGGTAAAACTAACCCGAGATAGCTCCAGACGTATAACGAACCCGAAAATACAAGACAGGTAAAACTAACCCATAGGAGCGTCCAAACGGGTTAAAAACTACCCGAAGAGCGTCCAGACGGTTAAAACTAACCCGAGAGAGAGTTTTCAGATGGGTAAACTAACCCGAAGAGAGCTTCCGTACAGTATAACTACCCGAGAATACAAAGACAGGTACAACTAACCCGAGAGCGTCCAGACATGTAACTACCCCGAGAGAGCTCCAGACAGGTAATACTACCCGAGAAAAGACACGACAGTAAAACTAACCCGAGAGAGCGTTCAGACAGGTAAAACGAACCCGAGAGAGTGTCCAGACGGGTAAAACTAACCCGAGAGAGCGTCCAGACGGGTAAAACTAACCCGAGAGAGCGTTCAGACGGGTAAAATTAACCCGAGAAAATACAAAGGCAGGTAAAACTCACCTGAAGCTGTAGGTAAATGTGAAATCTCTGCAAGTATCAGTTATCAACAGTTTTGAGTGAAATCTGGCCGTCTTCACACTCAACGGTTCAGGATGACAGAGGATCGCTTCTGATTATTCTCAGCCAGAACACAAACATCAGCAGTGTGTTAGATGACATAAAGGCCATATTAACAGTGAAGTTATCTCTCCATTCACAGTGATGATGCAGAGTTTCTGTGGCGTTTGGCGCGAGCATCCCGTGATCTGGCGTTACTGTCCAGCATCAGCATCGACGAGAAGAAGCGGCTCACATACGAGGCCTTTGACTACGCCAAGAAAGCTCTGGAGAAAAATCAGGCTTGCTTTGCAGCACACAAAGTAGGTGATCATTTCTCTTTGTAAATGTGTATTGCAGTGTTTGAGCAAATATTAGATGTTTTATCACCCTGTCGTCTGCAGTGGTTCGCAATCTGCCTCAGTGATGTTGGTGATTATGAGGGGATCAAAGTGAAAATAGGAAATTCCTACACCATCAGAAACCATTTAGAGGCAAGATGTTAATTGGGGTGAATTAAATAACCACACTAGTTAGGTCACATTCACTGAATGAATAAAACATCTTAACGCTCATTTCTACAGCAAGCGATTGAACTCAATCCAAAAGATGCAACGTCCATCCATATTCTTGGTTACTGGTGAGTTTGTATTCTGCTATAAACAGATACATTTGCACATCACTGGCCATATTGAACTTTCGTAACATGATGACCGTTCCTTTGACTGTGTTTGCCCGGCTTGCAGGTGTTTTGCGTTCGCTGAATTAGCGTGGTACCAGCGGAAAGTTGCAGCGGTTATTTTTGCATCTCCTCCAACAGCCACTTATGAAGAGGTCAATGAAACGAATAATTATATGTTCCCAGCCACATTCCTGCAGCCCCAACACTGCACGCTGTCCATGTCTTCTTAATCAAACACAGCTGAATGAGATCCTCAGCTCGTTACTAGAGACCGTCAGACAGAAAGTGCTCCAGGAACACGGCTGGGAAACACTGATGTAGATGCTTACATGAGCACTGAAGCTGTGGGAGTAATAAATGTCTTGTCTTCCTCAGGCTTTGGCATTTTTCCTGAAAGCTGAAGAAGGTCCCGTATGAATGCAAACACCTTCATCTTGTTTTTAATTATTTTACACATGACTTTAACATTTTAATATCTGGATTTAGTTGACCCAAATTTCTACAGCAAGAACCTGCTGATGCTGGGAAAGTCGTACATGATGCTGAGCGACGTCAAGCGGGCGGCGCTGTGGCTCACTAAAGCACGAGATTATCGTGCAGTCACAGAAGAAGACAAACAGGTTCACAAGCACAGTTTGATCACGGTTATATTCATGTTATATCGTCTGCAGAGGCGTAATGTTCACATTTGGCCCAATGCAGGTTCATAAGGAAGCGCTGGAGCTGCTGAAGAAACTCGGATGATGAGTAGCCGCTAAATCAGACCCGATGCGATCTAAGAGTTACCCAGAGATGCCTTCATTGATTTTTGTAATGACTTACCATTGATTTGTGTATGATGGCGATCTATCATTCGCTATTTTAGACTCTTAAGTGTCTGCCATTATCTGAGGCTGAATGAAAGGACGATGTCTAAATGTAATGCAGACTGTATTTGACTAGTACTGGTGTATTTCTAGCACTCTTGAATGTTTAGATACGATGCTCACCGCAAACAGACCCTGGACTGACTGCAGATCAAAGATCACTCAGTGAAGCTTCAACATGTGGCTAATCTGTTTATCGTATAGTAATGAGGATTTTTATCAAACTCTTTTAACACACGTGTGCACCAGGATACTTCTCTGAATACTTCAGTTTACCTCCGTTTTCTCACAGAATCGTCCATCCACCTTTGAAGACACGGAAACTTATGAAACATGGTTTTTGTTTTTTATTTACATGAATCTGATTTCAAATGTTTTGGAAGCAATTAAGCTAACAAAAATTAATTTAACAAATTGACTATTTTGTTCTCTCTGCAAATGAAATTCAAACAAACTTGAATATATATTTATGCTGGGCTCAGAGTTCTGTGTTGAGATGCAATTAAAGAATCTAAAAAACCCCCACAGGAATCTCCATCAGTGCTTGAAGAACACGAGAGACAGCAGAGTTTGTTTGAACTCATATATTTTAATATGAAAGATATTCATGGACAGTTTTCCTCCCCTGACGGTCAAAGGCCACAGAAATAGTGAAGTGCTTCGAGCACAACTGATGTTCTGAGCGAGTGCAGAGAGAGACCAATACTGTCGAGAGCCAGTCGTGATGAATGATATGTGAGACAGCGGTCTACAGGAGTCCAATCATCTCTCAGTCTGCAGGCAGCCATGCAAGCGCTTCATCACAACTCAGTGTCCAACAACACAAAACAAATCAAGAAAAACCCCAGGCACCTGATCAAACTCTACAATCATTCTGTAAAAGCTCTATAAAACTAGAGCCGTAAGTTTGAGTTCTACTATAAAATCATCTCTAATGTTTTTTTTCAGACTCATTTTACAAACCCGCCAAATGAATAAAACGAAGCGTTGTTGTATATAGATACCAGCATCGAAAAGATCAGAAAAGCTCAAACGCTTGCATATTCATGGGGAATCATGTTATGACGATTGCTAAATGAGGTCTTAAGATAAAGATTTGGTTTAAAATGACAAAATAGCTTATTTACATTGGTAATCATCTGTGCAAGTTTCATGGTTTTGTTTTACTTGGCTGATGCGTGGCCATAAAGAGGAAAGACGCTTCATCACTCTTGACCGAATCCTTCCGTCTCCTCGATCGCAAAGAGCAGCTTCTCCTTCAGCTGTTCGAAGCTTTTGTAGGGGGGCAAATCCAGCCGGTTAAAGCTGCGAACAGAAAACACCGAGTGAGATGTGAGTGTCATCAGCCTGTGACCCTACCTTCATCCTGAACACTCACCAGGTGTGACTCCGGGGCAGCCATGTCTCTTTGCCCACCTTCTCAATGCAGAACTTCTGCGGTCCGTTGCTTCCTGGAGGATGAAGAATCAGAAGAAGAGGGTTCAGATGTGTCTGTGTCACACGGGTGAGGGGAATAAACAAGCGTGTTTGTGTTTTTCTGCATGAGTTTCTGGATTGACTGGAGACTCACCCATGAGCTCAGCGAAGCCGCCCAGCGGAAGCCTGCAGGTGCCCGTCACAAACTGCATCAGACGCATACGCACCTCGTTATCCACCTCCTTCACCAACTAAACACACACACAGAGAGAGATTCAGACTTCACTCGCTTCAATGGGCAGAAAGCAGCTTCCTCTTCCAGTTCAGTCTGCTTTGAAATCCTGTAGAAACGCTAAAACCCAAACAGAAATCTCTTCAACATAAATAGATATAAAAAGCAAGTAAAGTGATAAAGGTTTAATTCAAATCTAATTTAAATTAAATTAGATTTGAAAAGTCTGTTTACAGCCGAGATGTTGAGAGACTGCGGCTGGGCAATATGGCCAAAAATATTAGCATGAAATTAATTTACCATTGACGGGGTTAGGTAATGTTAACAAAAATGAACATGTCTGTTAGACCTTGAGAATCAATGTGAACATAACCTATATTAAAATATTCTTTATCGCTCAGCCCGTGTAACTCTTCCATGTAAGTCCAATAGGACAACATTTCTAAAGTTTATTAGCATATAATGCTTCAAAAGTAAAAAAATAAAAAGTATATATCACCTAAAAATCATTACAATATTGATTTATTTAACAGTAATATAATTAAAATAATATTATTTTAGTTAACTTGTGTTGCCAAACACATTACCATTTACTGTAAACACTTCTGCTTTTTTGGCTAACAATCTTCAAGTACAAAAACGAGTCAAATATAAACTCAATAACTGGTGAATTTCAAGGCCAGTGTTGAATGTTTTGAAACAGCTCCTACGGCAGGAGAAAGGAGCCGTGGTGCTTTCATACGAGACCTTCTGAAAAGACACTAGTGAAGTCAGAGGCGTCTCACACCTGCCAGCTGCCAGTCCTGCAGATCCACCTCCTGCATGCCACACAACATCACCTGCAAACACAGAAGCGTCCGTCACCGAGAGCTTCAGACGGGTTCAGGCGGCTCAAACAAACCACTAACACACCTCCAGCTCCTTCTCATCAAAGTACTGCAGCCACTGCAGCGGCACCACCTCGTTGAAGCCGTCCAGGAATGCTTTGGTCTGACTCTCAACGCCACGAGAAAACCTCCACTCGGCCATCAGCCTGCGGGACAGAAGAGACCGTCAGTCACAGGAACACGGGACACTAAAGCCAGTTTCACACCTAAAGCGTGAGCGTCAAGCAGCAGCATCGCATGAGCAGCGTGTGAGCGATGGTTTCGGCGCTGAGTCTATTTTTAGCTGCACTGCTCACGCTCAAATAAAGTGACAGTACACTTTTGATGGACAAAAATTAAAATGATTTCACACAAAAATTGCCAAAAAATGCACACAATAAGTAGCCTACAGTGGGGAAAAAAAGTATTTAGTCAGCCACCAATTGTGCAAGTTCTCCCACTTAAAAAGATGAGAGAGGCCTGTAATTTTCATCATAGGTATACCTCAACTATGAGAGACAAAATGAGAAAAAAAAATCCAGAAAATCACATTGTAGGATTTTTAAAGAATTTATTTGCAAATTATGGTGGAAAATAAGTATTTGGTCTAACAAAATTTCATCTCAATACTTTGTTATATACCCTTTGTTGGCAATGACAGAGGTCAAACGTTTTCTGTAAGTCTTCACAAGGTTTTCACACACTGTTGCTGGTATTTTGGCCCATTCCTCCATGCAGATCTCCTCTAGAGCAGTAATGTTTTGGGGCTGTCGCTGGGCAACACGGATTTTCAACTCCCTCCAAAAATTTTCTATGGGGTTGAGATCTGGTCTGCACTGCTAGGCCACTCCGAGACTTGAATGCTTCTTCAAAGCACTCCCTACTTCGTTCCACGGATGCGTGTGTGTTGGGATCATTGTCCTGCTGGAAAGACCCGCCACCGTTTCATCTTCACTGCCCGTGCTGATGGAAGGGAGGTTTTCACTCAAAATCTCACGATACAGGGCCCATTCATTCTTTCGTTTACACGGATTAGTCGTCTTGGTCCCTTTGCAGAAAAACAGCCCCATAGCATGATGTTTCCACCCCCATGCTTTAGGTATGGTGTTCTTTGGATGCAACTTAGCATTCTTTCTCCTCCAAATACGACAAGTTGAGTTTTTACCAAAAAATTTTTTTTTGGTTTCATCTGACCATATGACATTGTCCCAATCCTCTTCTGGATAATGCTCTCTAGCAAACTTCAGACGGCCTGGACATGTACTGGCTTAAGCAGGGGGACACGTCTGGCACTGCAGGATTTGAGTCCCTGGCGGCGCAGTGTGTTACTGATGGTAGCCTTTGTTACTTTGGTCCCAGCTCTCTGCAGGTCATTCACTAGTCCCCCCGTGTGGTTCTGGGATTTTGCTCACAGTTCTTGTGATCATTTTGACCCCCTGGGGTGAGATCTTGCGTGGAGCCCCATCGAGGGAATGCACTGGGGGGGGGGGGGGGGGGGGGTCGTGTATTCTTCCATTTTCTAATAATTCTCCCACATTTGATTTTTCACACCAGCTGCTACCTATTGCAGATTCATTCCTTTCCCAGCCTTGTGCAGGTCTACATTTTTGTCCCTGGTGTCCTTAGACAGCTATTTGGTCTTGCCCATAGTGGAGAGGTAGGAGTCTGATTGATTGAGTGTGTGGACAGGTGTCTTTTATTACTGATAACGAGTTCAAACAGATGCATTAATGCAGGTAACCAGTGGAGGACAGAGGAGCCTTTAGCCTTTAGAAGTTACAGGTCTGTGAGAGCCAGTAATCTTGCTTGTTTGTAGGTGACCAAATACTTATTTTACCGAGGAATTTACCAATGAATTCTTTAAAAATCCTACAATGTGATTTTTTTTTCTCATTTTGTCTCTCATAGTTGAGGTATACCTATGATGAAAATTACAGGCCTCTCTCATCTTTTTAAGTGGGAGAACTTGCACAATTGGTGGCTGACTAAATACTTTTTTGCCCCACTGTATGTCTAGAGTGTTTTAACAAGAATTGGAGTATGTCAAAAAAACAAAAGGAAGAATCAAAAATATGTATATAAGATTTATCCATTTAAGCTTGTTTTTTTTCTGAAAAATGTTCGGTTTGGGTTAAAGTACTGTGTAATATAAAAAAAAAACATTTAAAACAGCACGTTCTATATCGGAGTATGACTAAAACAACATGATCTTAGCTGTTTTTATTGTTTACCTTTTATATATGAAAACCTGCATTAACATGCAAATCCCCAGGATAACAAACTTTCAAGACTTTAAAGTTTATAACTGACCAACTTCTAAAAACAAATTTGTAGTTTCTTTGTAAAGAAATATGCAGCTTTGGAGCCGCTGCTGTGATGCTGTACAAAGGCTTCCAGTGTGAATACTCTGTTGAGTCTGCAGCTGACGTGACGCTGTACTTACGCTTGCGGTGTGAAACAGGCGTAACAGCGGCTGCTGCAACTCTTACCCAATATACTCCTCTTTATTCTCCTCCGTCACCAGGACATCAGCGCCGTCTTCTTTCAGGTCGTGAGACGTGATTTTGCCCAGGATCTCCATGTCCACTGAGAAGTACATCTCCAGGCCGCACTCCTCGATGTTGTTGTCTCTGCGAAAGAATCACATGAGCGACGATCAGTCTTCTGTAGAAACGTTTACTGTGACCTCTGACCTCATCATTCCAGGTCATGGATTTGTGAAAACTGAAGAGGGGAACTCTAGCGCTACGATGCACTTGCTAGCCGTTTTTCACATTCAAAAGGTCAGGACGGTTTATAATAAGTAAAAAAAAACCCAAAAAAAAACCCCCCCCGTTTTAAACCCCCCCTGATCCAGATGAGAGAGTTTAGAACTCGGAGTCTCTTGGACTCCAGATCCTTCAAGATCAGCTTCTTATTGAGCATGGCGCTGTAGAAGGTAACGAGAAGCCGTGGGGGGGGGGGGGGGGTCGATGAACTTCCCGTGGAAGAGAGCCTGCAAACACAGAAATGAGCGACTGGTCTGCAGACTTCAGCTCTACTGATGCGTGTGAGTGTGCGTGAGTGAGTGAGTGTGTGTATATGAGTGTGTGTGTGTGCGAGTGAGTGTTTATGAGTGAGTTTATGAGTGTGTGTGTGCGTGAGTGTGCGTGAGTGAGTGTTTATGAGTATGTGTATATGAGTGTGCATGAGTGAGTGTTTATGAGTATGTGTATATGAGTGTGCGTGAGTGTGAGTGAGTGGTGTTTTATGAGTTGTGTAATGAGTGTGCAGAGTGAGTGAGGTGTTTATGAGTGGTGTGTGATTGTGTGTGTGATTGTGTGTGTGCGTGAGAGAGTGTGAGTGTGTGTTTATGAGTATGTGTATATGTATATGAGTGTGCGTGAATGAGTGTGAGTGTTTATATGGAGGGTGCGTGAGTGTGTGTATGAGTGTGCGTGAGTGAGTGTTTATGAGTGGGTTTGAGTGAAGTGAGTGAGTGGTTTTATGAGTATGTGTATATGATGTGCATGCGTGAATGTTTTTATGATATGTGTTAATAGTGTGCGTGAGTGAATGTTTATGATATGTGTATCTGAGTGTGCGTGAGTGAGTGTATATAGTGTGCGTGACGTGAATGTTTATGAGTGTGTTGTTTAAATATATTGTGTCGTGTAGAGAGTGTGAGTGTGTTGTTTTGAGTGTGCATTAGTGCGTTTCTGAGTATGTATATTAGTGTCGTGAGTGAGTGTTTATGAGTTGGTGTGTATATGATTGTGCTGTGTAGTGTGTGTGAGTGTTTATGAGGTGGCGTGAATGAGGTTATAGTGTGTGGTATAGATGTTATGTTTGTGTATATGAGTGTGCATGATGAGTGTTATGAGTCATGTGTATATGATTGTGCCTCAGTGATGTTTATGAGTATGTGTAATGTATAATGAGTGTGTGTGAGTGTGTTAGAGTTTGCATGGGTTGCGGTGTGAGTGTGTGTTTATAGTGGTGCGTGAGTGAGTGTTTTATGAGTGTGGGGTTTGTAGTGTGCCGGGAGTGAGTGTTATTATTGTGTGTGTATATGAGTGTGCGTGAGTGAGTGTGTATGAGTGTGCATGAGTGAGTGTTTATGAGTGTGTGTATATGAGTGTGCGTGAGTGAGTGTGTATGAGTGTGTGCAAATGAGTGTACGTGAGTGAGTGTATATGAGTGTGCGTGAGTGCGTGGTGTATGTGTGTGTGTGTGTATATGAGTGTGCGTGAGTGTTTATGAGTATTTGTATATGAGTGTGCGTGAGAGAGTGTGAGTGAGAGTGTGTGCAAATGAGTGTACGTGAGTGAGTGTATATGAGTGTGCGTGAGTGAGTGTGTATGAGTGTGTGCATATGAGTGTGCGTGAGTGAGTGTGTATATATGAGTGTGCGTGAGTGTGTGTTTATGAGTGTGTATATGAGTGTGCATGAGTGAGTGAGTGTTTATGAGTGTGTGTATATGAGTGTGCATGAGTGAGTGTTTATGAGTATGTGTATATGAGTGTGCATCAGTGAGTGTTTATGAGTATGTGTATATGTATATGCGTGAGTGTGTGAGTGTGTTTATGAGTGGGCATGGTGAGTGTGATGGTTGTTTATGAGTGTGTCGGAGTGAGTGTTTTATGATTGTGGTGGTAATCTGAGTGTGCGTGAGTGAGTGTATATGAGTGTTTATGAGTATGTGTATATGAGTGTGCATGAGTGAGTGTGTATGAGTGTGTGCAAATCGTTTACTAGTGTGTGTTTGTGTGTGTGTGTGTGCATGTGTGAGTGTGTGTGAGTGTTTATGAGGGTGCGTGAGTGAGTGTATGAGTGTGCGTGAGTTTTATGAGTATTTGTATATGAGGTGCTTGATCCGATTGTGAGTGGTGTTTATGAGGTTTGTGTATATGAGTGTTCATGAAGTGAGTTTTTATGAGCTATGTGTATATGAGTGTGCTCATTTGGTGTTTATGAGTACTGTGATATATGGTTATGATTGTGTGTGTGTGTGTATATGAGTGTGCATGGGTGAGTGTGAGTGTGTGTTTATGAGTGTGCGTGAGTGAGTGTTTATGAGTGTGTGTATATGAGTGTGCGTGAGTGAGTGTATTGACTGTGTGCGTGAGTGTTTATGAGTAGTGTATATGAGTGTGCGTGATTGAGTATGAGTGTGTGCAAATGAGTGTACGTGAGTGAGTGTATATGAGTGTGCGTGAGTGAGTGTGTATGAGTGTGTGCATATGAGTGTGCGTGAGTGAGTGTGTATGAGTGTGCGTGAGTGTTTATGAGTATTTGTATATGAGTGTGCGTGAGAGAGTGTGAGTGTGCGAGAGTGTGTGTGAGTGTGGTGTATCATGAGTGGGCCATGAATGAAGTGTTTATGAGTATGTGTTAATATGAGTGTGCGTGAGTTGATGTTTATGAGTATGTGTAGATGTATATAGTGTTTGTGAGTTGTGTATATGAGTGTGCCATGGGTGGTGTGATGTGTGTATATGAGTGTGCTTGAGTGGGTGTGTAATTGTGTGTATATGTGTGTGCGTGAAGTGTAGTGGTGTATGAGTGTGGCATGAGTTAGCTGTTTATGAGTGTGCATACTGCGTGTATTGTGCCTGAGTTAGTTTGTCTGAGTGTGGCAAATGATGTACGTGTATGGGAGTGTAATTGAGTGTTGCGTTGAGTCTGATGTGTGTCGGAGTTATGGTGAGATTCAGATGTCTGTTTATGAGTATGTTTATATAGTGTGCGTGAGAGAGTGTGAGTGTGTGGTTTTGAGTGTGTGTGAGTGAATGGGAGTGAGTGTTTAATGATATGCATTATGTGATTTATGTGCATGATGATGTAGTGAGTGGTGTATATGAGTTGGTGCCAAGTGAGCGTTTATGGTCAATGTTGTTATGATGTGCCGGAGTAATGTTTTATGAGTGTGTTGGATGGGCGTGTGCTCATGCTAGTGTGCGTGAAGATTGTGAGTATATGAGTGTGCATGAGTGAGTGTTTATGAGTATGTGTATATGATTTTTCGTAGAGTGAATGTGTGTTATGATGCGTGTATATCTGTGCATGATGAGTTTGTCTGAGTGTGTGTATACTTTCGTGTGCGTGAGTGAGTGTGTCTTATGAAGTTTGTATCTGCTTGTGCGGGTATTGCGTGTTTATTGATTTTTTTGTGAGTGTATGGATGAGTGTTTATGATTATAGTTTATATGATTTGCGGATGAGTGAGTGTATATGAGTGTGATGCGTGACGCTGGTATGGTATGTGTGATATGAAGTGGCGTGATTAGTATGTGTATATGAGTGTATGTTTATGAGTGTGCGTGAGTGTTTATGAGTATGTGTATATGAGTGTGCGTGAGAGAGTGTGAGTATATGAATGTGTTTATGAGTATGTGTATATGAGTGTGCATGAGTGAGTGTGTGTTTATGAGTGCGTGTATATGAGTGTGCATGAGTGAGTGTGTGTTTATGAGTGCGTGTAATTAGGGTTTCTTTGCGTGAGTGAGTGTTTATGAGGGTGTGTATATGGTGTTGCATGAGTGAGTGTGTAGAGTGTGTGTATATAAGTTTGCGTGAGTGAATGTGTATGAGCTGTGTATAGATGTCGTGGTGAGTTAGTGTTTATATGTGTGTATCTGAGTTGTGCGTGATGTGGAGTGTGTATTATGTGTCTAGATTGTGCATGAGTGAGCGCTCATGGGTATTGTATATGAGTGTAGTTTATGAGTGTGCGTGGTGTTTATGAGTAGGTGTTATGTTAATGAGTGTGTGTGATTGTTTATGAGTATGTGTATATTGAGATGATTGTGGGTGATGTGTTCATGAGTATGTGTATATAGTATGCATGAGTTGTGAGTGTGTGTATGAGTATGTGTATATGTTATAGTGGGTTGATTGTGTTTATGAGTATGTGTATATGATGGTTTTGCGTGAGTGAGAGTTTTTATGAGTGTAGGAGTGCGTGTATATGATGTGCGTGAGTGTGTATGAATGTTTGTGTTGATTGTGTATAGAGTTGTGCGTGTGAGTGTGTTTAGAGTTGCGTGAGGGGGTGTTTAATGAGTGTGTATTGAGTTTGCAATGAGTGAGTTTTATGATGTGTATATATGTATATGAGTTAGTTTAGATTAGTGTAATAGATGTGTGTGAGTGATTTGAGTATGTGTATTGAGCTGTGTGTGTGTGTGTTCATTATTATGTGTATATGAGTGGTGTGTTTATGAGTGTGTATTGAGTTGCATGAGTGAGTGTTTATGAGTGTGTATATATGTATATGAGTGTGTTTATGAGTATGTGTATATGAGTGTGCGTGAGTGAGTGTGTATATATGAGTGTGCGTGAGTGTGTGTTTATGAGTGTGTATATGAGTGTGCATGAGTGAGTGTTTATGAGTATGTGTATATGAGTGTGTGTGAGTGTGTATATGATATGTCACATATGAGTGTGTGTGAGTGAGTTTGAGTATGTGTATATGAGTGTGTGTGTGTGTTTGTTCATGAGTATGTGTATATGAGTGTGTGTATATGAGTGTGCGTGAGAGAGTGTGAGTATATGAATGTGTTTATGAGTATGTGTATATGAGTGTGTGTGAGTGTTTATGGGTGTGTGTGAGTGAGTTGAGTATGTGTATTGAGTGTGTTTGTGTGTGTGTGTGTATATGAGTGTGTGTGTATGAGTATGTGTATATGAGTGTGTGTGTGTGTGAGTGGTCATGAGTAGTGTATATGAGTTGTGTATATGAGTGTGTGTGCGTGGTTTATGAGTTTTTCTTGGTGTTTTTATGAGTATGTGTGAGTGGTTCACATGCGCTCTGTGTATAGAGTGTGTTTTATGAGTATGTGTGAAGTGGAGTGTGTATTAGTGTGCGTGAGTGTTTGAGAATTTTTCTATAATGTGCGCGTTAGAGCAGTGTGATGTGGGTGTATGAGTGTGTGTAAAGTTGCATGCGTGAGTGTTTATGAGTCAGGTCTATGAGTGTGCATCAGTGATGTTTATGAGTATGTGTTATGTATAGTGAATTTGTGGAGGTGTATATGAGTGTGTGTGAGTGTGTATATGAGTGTGCGTGAGTGAGTGTGTATATATGAGTGTGCGTGAGTGTGTGTTTATGAGTGTGTATATGAGTGTGCATGAGAGTTTTATGAGTGTGTATCTGTGTCTAGAGTGTGGTTTATGAGTATGTAAATATTAATTGTTGTGAGTGAGTTTGAGTAGGTGTATATGAGTGTGTTTGGGATGGTGTTTCTGAGTATGTTTACACTGAGTGTTGTGTTTCATGAGTTGTGTGAACTATGAGTGTCCTGATGCAGTTTATGATTTTCTATGTCTATATGAGTGTGTTTAGGCAGTATTTACAGTATGCATTGTGTGTGGAGTGATGTTATTGAGTATGTGTACGCTGCGTTGTGCTGATTGAGATGTTTATGCGATGTGTAATGAAGTGTGATGATGAGTGTTTATGAGGTTATATATGTCTATGCTTTTGTTTATGACTATTAAATATGAGGGGTGTGATTGAGTTTGAGTATGTTCTATGAGTGTGTGTCGTGTGTTGTTCCATGAGTATGCTGTCTATTAGTGTGGTGTGAGTTGTTTTATGAGTAGGTGTTATGAGTGTTTATATGATTATCCTGTATCTGCGTGTTGTGTGCAGTGGGTCTTATGTGTGGAGTGAACTGTTTGAGTAGGTGTAATGAGGTGTGTGTGTATTCCTTAGTATGGTCACTATTAGATGTGGCTGTATGCGATCTTATATACATGACGTGTGGTGTGTGGTGTAGTGTGTTCATAGATCGTATTGTTACTGGTGTGCTATATGACGTGTGTGAATGTGTTCTTTAGTCCATGTTGTTCTCAGCGTGTGATGTGACGTGTGTGTATGGATGTGTGAGTGTTTCATATATGTGTATATATGTGCAATATACCTCGGAGGTGGGTGCTGTTTAGGAGGTGGTGTGTATCTGATGTGCGTGATGATTTTGAGATTAGCTTTCTGAGTGTGTATTGCTCGGCATTAAATGACAGCGTTCATATAGTTATTGATATAGTTAGATGTTCTTGCATGTTATGATTGCTGTTTGAGTGAGTTGTATCTATGATGTGACGCGTGTGTGGCGTGTGCGGTCTATATGTCGTGATGTGTGTGTGTCTAACCATGGCAATGAAATCCGATCCCAGGCAATCAGACCATAATGACAGGTGATCGGGGTTGATGGTGGATGCTGGGTTGATCTGCAGACAGTAGTTGCTCTTGCCAGCGTATTCAAACAGACAGTACATGGGGTTCAGCACCTCGTGAGACAGGAGGAAGAACCTTCCCTCGTAAAATAAAATACACACACACACACACACACACCCACCATTG
>JADLZN010009621.1:0-10761 GCA_018155175.1 Sinocyclocheilus anophthalmus | reverse complement strand
CTTCTGGATCATGTTTAGATATGGCTTTTTTTTTGACCTATAGAGTTTTAGCCGGCAACAGCGAATGGCACGGTGGATTGTGTTAACCGACAATGTTTTCTGGAAGTATTCATGAGCCCATGTTGTGATTTCCATTACAATAGCATTCCTGTATGTGATGCAGTGCAGTCTAAGGGCCCGAAGATACGGGCATCCAGTATGGTTTTCCGGCCCTGACCCTTACGCACAGAGATTGTTCCAGATTCTCGGAATCTTTGGATGATATTATGCACTGTAGAGGATGATAAACAGCAGCAGAGCCATTTGGGAATATTTTTTGGTTTTTGTTTTTTCAACTCTTACAATTCCCTCAATACTTACAAGTCTCTCAATGTAATCTTTATTGTTCATTTAGTGTATTTGTTTTTAATTGTATTGCTTTTTCATTCCAGTTAAATCAAAGCGCTTTTACATAGAACATATGTCACACACACATTCAGCTTCCCACACAGCGCAAAGCAGCCAACACAGTTAATCATTCAGCCAAAACATTCAATGCTTCAATGTTTCCAACACTTTGACGCACATACAAATATTTTACAACATATAATGGACAAACAAAGACTAACAGTCTAACTCTACTTAGACTGCAGACACCTGATTCAGCCACCCTACCCTCATAAGCACCCCTCAAAGCCACACTCCACCATCTGAGCGGCTCTTTGATTCCTGGGCTTGCTTATTTTGGGAAGTCTCTGAATAGGTTTTTAGTGTCCCTTCTCGAATGACACTTGTGCACGTCTTATATACACGCTTATATACAAAATCTCTGTGTCCTCTTGACACTGTGTACACAACTTAATACTCTGATCAAAGCAACCCCTCCCTCATAAGCACCCCTCAAGGCCACGCTCCACCGTCTGAGCAGCTCCTTAATTCCTGGGCTTGCTTATTTTGGGAAGTCCTCCCTCATAAGCACCCCTCAAAAGCCACACTCCCTCTTTTCTGAGCGGCTCTCTTGATTCCTGGGCTTACTTATTTTGAAAGGTCTTCGACCCAGTATGTGCCCCTTCTCGAATGGCACAGCACGGTGCTTCTTCTTATTTACAACTTATATACAAAAGCTTTTTACTACTCTAAAGCATGTGAATCTTTTGACATCCGGAACCTCTCAATTCCACTTTTATTTCACTTAATTTAGTTCAAATCTTAGATTCATTTATTGGTGAAGCCCTGTCTCAGATTACCATCACAGGTGTGACCCTAGTCAACCACACAAACAGTTTTATTTCCAATTTAAGCAAAATATTGCATACCCAATTTTTTTCCAGGGCCCCACATTGTTTAGAGGATATGTTTTTTTTTGGTATGGCAGTCCCAGGTACCACAACCTACGATGGTACTCGGAGCGTTGGGTCCAAGCCAATCATGTTAGTGCGCCAATATGTGTGGATTTTCTTGGGTGCGGGCCACCCCATGCAAGTGGAGGAAGCAGAGTGCAGAGGTCAAAATAAGACTTTATTTAACAAAGAAATAAAGCCGGGAAGACAGTCACAGCATTCCAAATCATTCCAAAGTCTTTGTTTATCAACTCATATTATATACCCCTTGTTCTCTCCAAATTTGGTCATTTTCTGTTTTTCTTTGTTCCGGTTATTTTTTATTGGTTATAGATACCTGATTTGCCACAATTGTTTCCAACTCTTTTGGCCTTGTTTTCTAATTGGTTGGATGGGTTGGGATGGTGGGAATGTGTCCGTCAGCCATTTTTTAAAAAAGGCTTTATTCATGGTTGGTAGTGTGTCATACAGGAGATGTTCCCTGTGTGGCCAAATTATCTACTGTTTTGTTTGCCACCTTCCATTGGTTGGTAGTGTGGTCATACGAGATGTGTGCGTCACATCCATCCACCTGCTCCTGATAATATTAGATTATTTGAAGTTCATGTTTACTGTCTAATGAAAGGTCCATTGTCTAATGAAAAGACTATTATTCGTTCATTATTCCCCATTATTACATCCAGGGTTGACATAATTCAGCATATTAATTTATATAGTGATTACTTTCATTTTTACATAATACTTCAATAAAATTACACAATAAAATACGCATCATCTTTCTGACGGATTTAGGGGTTTTTGGAGACGCAGCTGTCATTGTAACAGGAGAATGAAAAACGTATTCTGTGTGTTAACCACTGTGTCCTAAACCTTATTTAAAGATCAACTAGACCGCTTGAAGGACCAACCCAATCTGAGATCGCTGTAACACTTCATAACACATGGTAAAACAAAATGGTTGAATCACATCATGATCACAAAATGGCCACTGCCATAAACAGGAACAGGAGGTCAGAGGTGTCAGATCGACAACCCCCCCCCCCCAGGAGTGGTCAGAGGTTTCAATTTGATATCTGTGGGTCATAAACAACAGGGAACAGGACGTCAGAGGGGTCAATTTGACACCTGTGGTCATAAATCAATCACTTTTGACAGGTAGTCCCCCATATTTTCTTCTACCGACTGCTTGACTGAAAGCTGGTGACCCAGCTAGCTGTGCAAATCCTGCTCCCACTGCCTCCAGGTCATCCCCGGTTGGAAAAGAAATCACCCTCCTCAAAATTCCTATGACTGCCTTGCTCACTTTGTGCACAATCCCATACACAGAGGATATGGGCATATCAAAGGTCTGTGACACGACCCTGTAGGATGCTGCATGTGCAAGCCAGTGGAGGAATACGAGGACTTCAATGTCCTTTTCCCACCCATGGTCAGATTCCAGTCTGACTGCTGCAGTGAGGGACCTGATGGATGGCAAAGACAGGCGAAGATGGGCACGATGGTCAGCTGCTTGGTCCAAATAAAACCGCAGAATCGGCACAGCTGTGTTGACATGGTATTAGGATGCGGGGTTCACTGCCTGTAAATATGTGCGAGTTTATTAGAACATTAAACTCAAATAAAGATGCGTTTCATGTGTTGTTGACTTGTATATGTATACAGTTAATGTGATGGTTAATTAGGAAACAATAAAAATGAGTGACTTAATGTCAGTAAATAAAGCAATTGTTTCATTACTTCATGCATTAATTCATTGCTTGACTGAAAATTGATGTTCACATCGGCTCCATTGTCTTGTGTGTTTTCATGCATGTCATATGAAAACAATTAATTAGGGTGTTTTAATGAAATTATACAATTTTCAGTAATATGTAGTACAATTAAGCATGGGTCTGCATCTGTTATTATCATTGTGCGAAAGTGTTGAGGTGAGCTAGCAATGCAATTCATTCTGGTGTAATCTTAATTTATAAGTGGTGACACTTACATTTTTGAAGTATAACATCAACAGTGTTCTCCTAAGGCGAGATCTCCTTTGTAACACCATTCCAAACGATAGGGAAAACCGCACTAGGCAGGGTAAGCGATTTACTGTGATCAGGTGGTAGTGCACACCTGTCACCAAGTAATTATTAACTTGTTATAACGTCGGAGGTCACATGCTAACGTCAATGTTATGGGACCACGATCCATGCTATGCATTGCGACGATAGGTGTGGTATACATCTGAGAAATCATGATTGTAAACCGCCATACAAATTAAAAGAGGAAGAAGATTACATCAACATGGCGGATGATGCCTGGATCGCATTCATACTTAACGAGATTTGGCTGTAGAGTACCTACTCTTTTAGCGCTCGTTAAGTAAGTACTTATTGAAATTAAGTACCTACTCATTGAGTATGCGGTTTCGAATGCAGCCAGAGGCTTATCACAAGGGCCAACAATTTAAAAGATACGACCGACAGGTGCACGAACACCTGATTTCATCAATAGCACATAGCACCTTGTATGGTTTTCTTGAAAACTTAAAAAATGTTTGCAATAATGTCTTCACAAAGGAGACGTCGGGCAGCTGCTCGAAGATCTCGCCTTTGGAGAAGACTGATTTTATACTCTAAAAGTGTAAGTACAAAATCTTAAAAATTAACATTAGCCTAGAATGATTGCACTATTACATTGATAAATGCTGACCAATACTTAATTATATTACATTTTCTTAGTGAAACTTATATATTTGAGTAAAATAAGCAAAATGTAATTTCATTGTATTGTCATGACATTTCATGCATGAATACTAGACAAATGTGAATACATACATTTTCAGTCAAGCAATGAATTAATGCATGAATTAATAAAATAATTATTTAACTGACAACAATAGGATGAACAAAAACGACTAAACAAATGAATAAAACGTCACAAATAAATACAAGTCAACAACACCTGAAACAAATCTTTATTCAAATGTATCATTCTAATAAGCTATAACATTTACCCCACATCCTACTGCCATCTCAACAGAGCTGTGCCAATTCTGCAGCTTTATTTCGATGAAGCAGCTGACCACGGTGCCCACCTTCGCCTGTCTTTGGCGTCCATCATGTCCTTCATTGGTGCACTCAGACTGGAATCTGACCATGGATGGGAGAGGGACATCGAGGTGCTTGTGTTCCTCTACTGGCTGGCCCATGCAGCATCCTACAGGGTGGTGTCACAGACCTTCGATATCCCCAAGTCCTCTGTGCATGATATTGTGCACAGAGTGAGAGAGGCAATCATGGGAATTTTGAGGAGGGTGATTCGCTTTCCAACCGGAGATGACCTGGAGGCAGTGGGAGCAGGATTTGCACAGCTGGCTGGGTCACCAGCTTTCAGCAGGGCAGTTGGTGCAATAGACGGCTGTCATATCCGAATTAAACCTCCAGTAAATAACTCCCACTGTTACTACAACAGGAAGCTGTTTCATTCGATCCAACTCCAGGCCATCTCTGATCACCGGGGGAAAATCCTCAACCCCACAACCTTGAACCAAGCGGGGGAGAAGATGTGCGGGACAATCTGGCTGCTGCGGTGTCCGCTCCAAATATCTGTGTGCCTGCTCTCCATGAGCATGACTACCTATAAAACTTTTTAAAAAGATTAAAAAAGTTTTACAATTAATGACAGCATTCTGTTTGTTTACAGCTTCATTTCACATGTTTACAATTACATGCTAATTTTTGTTAAAGCTTTACTTTTGTGGTGTAGTGGGCTCAACTACTGACCTGGTAAGCAGAAAGTTGCTGGTTGATCTCTGCAGCCATCACCACCAGTGTGTCTTTATGCAAGCCACTTTACTCCAGGGTCATTGTCCCTGTAATAAATGCACTGCAAGTCATTTTGGATAAAAGCATCTGCCAAATGCGTAAATGTAATTGCTTTTTGTAAAGCCTTTTTTTAATTGTCTCTGGCATAAATGCTTAAAGCTGCTTATTTCTTTATTTCATCAAGATACTACTATAATACAAAATGCATACATTTACTACCATTTCTATTTGGTGGGATAAAAAAAACAGAGGGATCAAACAACATGGAGGCAAGTAAATACTGACTGAATTTATATGTTTGTGTGCACTAACCCTTCAGTCGCTCTTTTACTGTGTGTAGTTGATACAAAACTTAAGGTAGTTTGCATTAGTGTCAAGTAGGTCATGGAGGACCATTGTCCTGCAGAGTTTTTCCTGAACAATGTATTTAAACCAATTAAAAACTAATTGAAAATGACTGACAGGTGTGTTGGAACTGAACCCTGCAGGGCAGTAACCCTCCATGACCTGCCTTGAATATCCCTGCATGTGCTCTGTATGCATTTATAAGTCACATAATATGCAACAATTAAACTATTATTTGAAAGTGTTTTTGTACATTACACCACACATATTCACAAAATATTCATCACTTCATAAATATTTAATTTATGAATGCTATCACTATCTCAAAGCTATAACTAAATATCTAGAAGTCTATAATATACTGTGAATGCCTAGAGATTGTTTGTTTTATATACATAGTATTGTGCAAAAATCTTAGGCCACCATTTGATATTGTTGTAGCAATGGTATAATGACCATATGTGGCAAGAATTTAGTGTGACCTCCTTTACACTTGAGCAACAGAAGGAACCTGGCTTTCTTCAACTCAAATGGAAAAGGACTGGAAGCCCAAGTAAACTTCTGATTAGAAGTAATGTGATAAGCCTCACAGAGTTTCTTGTTTGATGAACAAGACTTTCTTACTGATGACTTTCTTACTGATGTTTGCCTAAAGAAACCATTTTGTACAGATTTGTTTTTTTTTATGTGTGTTCATATTTACTTGATTTTCTGTTTTTATCTTAATAAAGAGAGCAAAATATGGACATTAAAGCATTGCTAAATCAACAAAGCTGGTTGTGCCTTATGATTTTTGCACAGTACTGTACGCATATATATTCAATTTAATTATATTTGAAAATGTTTCTTATTACACAAACCCAAATGTGCAAATGATCAGAAGATGCTTTTATCTTATTTTTTTTTTTTGCCAGAATTTCAAAGAGGGAAAGGAATCTTTCATCCCTTTCCTTTGTCTCCCTCTCTTTCCTTTCCTCTCTCTCTCTCTCTCTCTCTCAGTTCCCGTTGCCATCTCTCTTCTCTTTCTCTTGCTTCTCTTTCTTGTCTTTCCTCTCTCACTTGTCTCTCTCGTTCTCTTCGGTCCTCCTTCTCCTCCATTTCTTTCCATCGTCTCTCCTCCCTCTCAGCAGCTTCCCGCTCTCTCTCTGATTCCCTCTCCTCCATCTCTCCGATTATGTCCTCCAGGTGTTTTGGCCTTTTCCTTGTAGCCCTCGCTGGCTCTGGGCTCACTGAGGATGAAGAACTCACAGCAACATCTGGGCCAGATGAGGCAATAAGGGCAGGTGGAGTGATGGAGGGTCTGCACCCAATTGCCTCATCCATTGCCCTGTACCATTTCCAGGATGCTGCTGTGAGCTTCCCATCCTCACTGCTCACACCAGTCTGAGGACATTTCAGATCCTACAAAAATGCACAAACATAATACAAAAGCACTAATTTTAACAGCACAATGTCATTAGATTTTTGTATTGGAAGTAACAAAATTATCTTACTTTATATTTTTGTTTGAGGTTTTCCCATTTATTTATTTTTTTTTCACAAATGCTGCTGTCACTCTGCCTAGCAGGTCCTGCTCCACAAAAGCTCTGCAGCAAATGCACAGGATTCAAGAATCAGAAAAGTGCTGTGATAACTATGTTTGAAATTACAATAATTAAAATAAAATACAACTTCTGCTTTCTGAGTGCAATCAATCAAGCCTGTGGATGCAGCATTCCGCTTTTGGTGAAGAGGGCTTTAGCTGCTCTCGTCTACGGAGGATAAGCGATGTGTCTCATCTGTCCCTGTAACATCCAGACAAGAGTCAAGCTACCTCTGAGATTTGTCTGCTCAAAACTACATTTACATTTTGACGGTGGTATTGTGTTAAGTAGCTTTTTATCCAACACAAATGTTCCTCAGTTTTTCAACAGTACTAATGGACAAATAAAATAGATTACTTATATTTAGTTACTCTATGGAAATGTATTTACATCACTTACATTCATCTATTGCTAACAGTGCTGACAGTGAACTGTACTGCACAATAACACACATATACATCACTCAGATGTCTACTTCATATCTAGGATCTATTAGACATACTTCTATGAAATTCATATAGAAGATTTTCCTACCAGATATTAAATAGACATTTAGTAATCGTATTTAAGATGTATATGGTTTGTAATGTATGTAAATCTACTTTGGAGATGCTAACCTGGAGCCCCCCCTGTTAGCTATACATAATAAAACAAGTTTTTACAGCAACATCAGAACTATACTATACCATTTAGCATCTTTACACTTTCAACAATTTGCTCTAAAGTAGTTCAACAAATGCAAATTTAAAACAAGGAATGGTGTTTTTGATTTGTACATTTGTAAACACCCTCATCCACATTTCCCGCAATGTTCGATTATGACGCATCCTCTTCTTTATGATGTATCCTCTCGCGTGGCCTCCTGGGATAGAAAAGTATCCATCGACGAGCACTCAAGAAGCTGGGCAGAAGCAGTAGGACATCTGGGTAATTCTCGACTACTCTTTTATGAATACTAAGGATTCGGACATACTTATTCGCTCGGCTACTGCTTTCCCTCTACTATATAGTAGAGAAGTAGGCGTTTCGGACGCACTTTAAGTAGACGCGTGTCCGAATCTCACGAGAATTAGTACGTCCCCAGGTAATTCTCAACTACTCTTTCATGAATACGAAGAATTCTGCCCTTATTATTCGCTCGGCTATGCTTTTCTACTATATATACTAGAAAGTAGGCAGTTTCGGACTCACTTTAAGTAGACGCGTGTCCGAATCTCGCAGAAATTAGAGTAACCCAGGTATATTTCTGATGACTACTCTTTATGGCTTGTTCTTTAGAAGCTGAGTAGTAGTGAAGAGAAGTAGGCTGGTTTTCGGAACGCACTTTAAGTAGACCGCGTGTCAGAATCTGCGAGAATGAGGTCGTAACCAGGTTAATTCTCGACCTATCTTTTAGGATACTAAGAAATTGCGGACAACTTATTTGCTCTCGCTAAGGCTTTTCTCCTTACTAAGTAGTAGAGAAGTACGTACGGTTCAGACGCACTTTAAGTAGACGCTAGGTGTATCCGAATCTCGCGAGACAGTAGTAAGTCCCCAGGTACTTCTCGACTACCTTTGATGAATACCTCAAGAATTTGACATACTTATCTCGCGCGGCTACTGCTTTTCTCCTAGAACCTTATATAGTAGAGAAGAAGGCGGTTTCGGACGCACTTTAAGTAGACGCGTGTCCGAATCTTGCGAGAATTAGTACATACCCAGGTAATTTTCGCCTTCTCTTTTATGAATACTAAGGATTCAGACATACTTATTCACTCGGCTACTGCTTTTCTTCTACTATATAGTAGAGAAGTAGGCGGTTTCGGACGCACTTTAAGTAGACGCGTGTCCGAATCTCGCGAGAATTAGTACGTCACCCAGGTAATTCTCGACTACTCTTTTATGAATACTAAGGATTCAGACATACTTATTCACTCGGCTACTGCTTTTCCCCTACTATATAGTAGAGAAGCAGGCGGTTTCGGATGCACTTTAAGGAGACGCTTGAGTTAGAGTCCGAATATCACGAGAGAATTAGTACGTCAACCAGGGTATTCTCGACTACTCTTTTATGAATACTGAGGATTTGGACATACTACTTTCTTCACATACTCTTTTCTTCTACTATATAGTAGAGAAGTAGGCAGTTTCGGATGCACTTTAAGTAGACGCGTGTCCGAATCTCACGAGAATTAGTACGTCACCCAGGTAATTCTCGACTACACTTTTATGAATACTAAGTATTCGGACATACTTATTCGCACGCTGGTAAGTGACGAGGGGGTCGAAGAGATCTCACGAGAAATCGTACGTCACAGTAATTCGAACCTAGAACGTCATATATGTGAATACGTGGATGGTGTTGGACAGACGTATTCACTCGGATTAGAAGCTTCTTCATACTATTAGTACAGAAGTGGAGGACCGAGGTGTCGAGAAGGCGGCCATTGTAACATCCGAAAGCGGCTCAAAGGAAGACAAGACGGATGTCCCAACACACGAACTCTGCGGAGAATTAGTACGTCCACAGGTATTTTCGAAATACCTCTTTCATGAATAAATAAGGTTTATGACGTAATTTATGCGCTCGGCTTATCTTTTCTTCCTACTATATAGTAGAGAAGTAGTCGGTTGGTTTCAGACGCAGCTTTAGAGAGTTGTACGTCACAAGGTAACTTCCGACTACAGCCTTTATGAATACTAAGGATCCTGAGTAATTATTCGCTCGGGATACGCGTTTCTTGACTATATAGTGAGAAGTAGGCAAGTTTCGGATACAGGTAAATAGGTCGGACTACGATTTTATGAATAAAGGATCGACATCTTATTCGGCCGGCTACGCTCTATTCGTCTACTAGTGCCTATAGTAGAGAAGTAGGTGGTTTCGGACGCACTTTAAGTAGACGCGTGTCCGAATCTCACGAGAATTAGTACGTCACACAGGTAATTCTCGACTACTCTTTTATGAATACTAAGGATTCGGACATACTTATTCGCTCGCCTACTGCTTTTCTCCTACTATATAGTAGAGAAGGACGCGCAGTGTTGGTAGGACTTTTATGTGACGCGTGTCCAGAATCTCACGAGATTCGACATCACCCAGGGTTATTCGCGAGAATCCTAGTTTATTGAACATAGGACATTAAACATAACTATTCCGCTCGGCTATGCTTTTCTCATACATATAGTGAGAGAAGTAGGGGGGTCGGACGAACTTGAAGTGAGAGACTCGTAGTGTATTTACTCGAATCTCGCGAGCCATTAGTACGTCCCCAAGGTAAGTCTCGACTAATTTTAATGGATATACTAAAGGATATATGAATAACGTATGCGCTCGGCCGACTGATGTTTCTCTAAGAGTCACTTAGATAAAAGAAAGAAGTAGGCGGTTCGACGCAACTTTAAGTAGTCGCGTGTCAGGAATCTCGCTGAGAATTGTTACGTCCCACAAGTAATTCTCGAAATACTCTTTTATGAATACTAAGGATTCTGACATACTTATTCACTCGGCTACTGCTTTTCCCCTACTATATAATAGAAAAGTAGACTGTTTTGGATGCACTTTAAGTAGACGTGTGTCCAAATCTCACGAGAATTAGTACGTCACCAGGTAATTCTCGACTACTCTTTTATGAATACTAAGGATTCGGACATACTTATTCGCTCGGCTACTGCTTTTCTCCTACTATATAGTAGAGAAGTAGGCAGTTTCGAACGCAGCCA
>JADLZN010009620.1:0-42793 GCA_018155175.1 Sinocyclocheilus anophthalmus | reverse complement strand
TAATTAAAGGTGCAATGACTGAGTACATGAAGTGTCCAAAATTCTGTGTTGGAATTTTTAAGTGTGAACACAATATTTATATTACAAAATGGCTTAGTGCATAAGCATATGAATTGGGATGCATCTAGTTAGATTAGATCAAATGCCAACCATGGATATCAAATTTTCCCCCAGTGTAATGTTAGTTTTTTAGCATAGATACATATTTATTTTAATTTCTTAAGCATACAAAATTGATCAATTAATAAAAGAATATGAAAAGTGTGCTCACCAGTCTAGCCATAAATACTCTCTGTTGCCTTGTGAATGGTTGTGACCTATAATAATATGGGGGAAACAATTACATCTTTACTTTAAATGTAAGGGACAATTTTTAATATCACTCTTGAGTGTCAGTGTAACAAAAGACAAATGCAAAAATCTTTATGGTCAGATGAAATCTTTATGGCCAGATGGTAGTTTTTAAAAATGTGAACTATAATTATGAAGACTTGCTTCTTAATTAGCACAGACAGCCAGTTTGTGGGAAGTGTTTTCCTTGCAGAACTCTACAAATGTAGTCCTTCTTACCTATGATTGGACTAAAAACAGATTGATATGTGATGCCAAGAGCTTTGAGATTCCCTCCAGTGGTCCAAGGTTGCTTGGGTCGGGAGAGTAACTTGGTGAAAGGCTGCAGTTCAACACCTACAGACACAGATATAAAGTTAACTTAAGGAAATATTACTTTTATACCAATTTTGGCCACCTGAAATACTAAAACAATTTTAAAAACAATACCTTTAAATAGCTTATAGTGAATGTTGTAGATTTGATTAGAATGGTGAATCTAGTCCTCCAAGTCCAGTCCTTGAAGGATCAGTTCACAAAGTTGGTGGTAAAGGTCTGTAATTTCATAAACATCATCTAAGTAAAAGGATTCAGTTCAACACCTACAGACACAGATATAAAGTTCACTTAAGGAAAATATTACTTTTAAACCAATTTTGGCGATCTGAAATACTAAAACAATTGAAACAATACATTTAGCTTATAGTGAATGTTGTAAATTAGATTAGAATGGTGAATCTAGTCCTCCAAATCCAGTCCTTGAAGGATCAGTTCACGAAGTTGGAGGTAAAGGTCTGTAATTTCATAAACATCACCTGACATGACAAGGTTATGCTCAGCCATGAGTTCTACACACAGTTGAAAGACATCCTCATCACAAGGGTAGTCTTTAAATAAACACTCCTCTTGGCAAATGCTCAGTTTTGATTGTTCAATTGGATGCAAGAAATTCTGCACTCCATATAAGCTGGGAACAGCAAACATTATTGAAGGTCGACCACTGGGAGCACGTGGGTTGTGAGTTGGCCGTATCCTGTGGCAATTCCAGGCACTGACTATTTCATCAAGCTCTTCCTTCATGAAAAAAAGAAATGGAACATATATTATACATTGTCTTGCCAAATGAATTAATAAAACTGCACATTGTAGGCTATGTAAATAAATAATATTAAGTTATAATCAAACTCCAATACTCTCTTTAAGGATAAAATTTAATCTGATAGTGAACTAAATTTGTTACCTGTATAAAATGTTGGAAGCAAAACTGGATGAGAGATTTGTCAATGAAAGTATCAACAAAGTGTCCATCTTCTTTTAGCTGTTCAAAATGATCCATCCAAAATTGTATGCACTGGCTTCTCAAAGTGGACCACCATCGTTCAATTCTCTGGTTCCCAGTGCTTGGACCAAGAGTGACACATTCTGCACTCGCAGTGTCTCTGAAGAATGTCTGCATATCTGCTAAATGCGTATTTTCAGTTCCATGGTCAATGCGAATTCTTTGTGGAAATCCGTTATTCTCAGCAACAGCTTGTAGGAAATAACCTGCAATTACTCGTGGGTCATTGTTCGTTTTGTATGATTCAAGCCAGATCATTTTTCTGGAGAAACCATCAATGCATCCGTTTATGCATATTCCGTAAGGTTTTAACTTATCATATCCGTCAATATGCCAAACATAGTTTGGCCCGCGACTGTTATACATGCGTCGCCGTAGACGACCGCGAGCACGCAGATCAACTCCTTGTCCATCTAACAGTCGTATCAACTGACGGACAGTTTCTCTGTCTGTAATAATGCCGGACAGCCAACATTTCTGGTGCATCCAGCTGGGGGGGGGGGGGGGCTATAGCCATTTTGTCGTCCCTATGTCTGTCGTTTGCTGGTGTATAAAACGTCCACTTTCGCCTCTCGTTTTAGTGCGTCTCCGCCACAACTGTTTCCTGCATATACGTTCTCTCAAGAGTCGGAACTACCGCTTTATGTTGTGTGATTTCCTCCCAAATTAATTTCTCTATTAGTGAACCGCCCGATAATAATCCTCTATAATATTGTCCTTTTGGCTTAGCATAATGAAATCCTACCGTTTAACACGTCGGTGAAGGCAATCTCAGTAACGCTAAACTAGTTTATAACTCGCAGTTCTGACTTTTTTTCTCAGAATTGCGACTTTTTTTTTCAGAATTGCGACTTTTTTCTCAGAATTGCGACTTTATGTCTAGCAATTGCGAGTTTATATCACGCAATTATGACTTTTTAACTCGCAATTCTGACTTTATATCTCACAATTACCACGACACAACCGCATTTCGAGTTTGGAAGCACCGCAATTTGCCACCGCGTGGTAAAAACAAGTCCAATAATTGCGAGATTTGTCTCACGCACTTGTAAAAAAAGTCAGAATTGTGAGATAAAAAGGCGTCACTACTATATATATATATTATTCGTGGCGGAAACGGGCTTCCCATATTGAGCACACATATCAGAGAAAATGTTTTACTATTTTGACAAGTTAGGCTAGCACACAAAATATCCTATTTCACCACAAACTAGACAAATAAGATCGCCTAGAGCAGGGATCCTCAATCTGGCTCAGAGATCCACTTTCCTGCGAGTTTTTTAGCCTAACCCTAACAAACACCAGACCTGAGCATCTAATCAATGTCCTTCAGATCTTCTAAAATCACTAGTAGCGGTTGTTGATCAGGGTTGGAGCTAACCTCTGTAGCGAGTGGCCCGTCCAGGGCCGGGGGGAATGGGGCCGCCACCTGCCAGATTTGAGGAACCCTGACCTATAGTGTTCAAAGCGGACATGAAAATTATTTAGCACCTCTGTTAGATGTTATTAGAACATAAAAGGCTACAATTAGAACTCATTAAAAATAAAAAATAAAATTAAGCTAGTCATAAGAAAATGTGTAGCATACTCAATCCACTTGGTTTGATATTCTATATTTATAAGTCAGGTGTGGTTTATGGTTTAAATAGGCTAATTTCCTTTTGTAAAAATGAAAGAAAAAGAAAAACATTAATAACAACAATACATAAAACAGACAATCCCTCATAGAAAAACCAGTAAAGCGAGAAGCAATAATCAGAAGGCAATGTTGAAGGTATGAAAGTGTTAAACAAAAACAAACACTGACTTTAGACTTCTGGTCCTTTCTGATATTGTCTTTCAGTATCCGACAGGCTACAAGAATAGCCGTGTATTGGTAAGGTTAATTTTTATTAAATAAAAAAACATTTAACTAGCCTATACCTTCCATAAATCATTTATCACTGAGAGCTTACAAAAACCAGTAAAATACACCTTTCCCCTATAGATGTTCATTTGCCTGGAGTGTTTGTGTTAAAGCAGTAGCCTAATAGCCTGTACTTGTCGATGTCAAGAGGCTTTTAATATCAAAGCGTCTGAAATGGCCTGTGTGTATTCTACATATATTGGACTAGATTATATAATAGAAGGGGTCAGATTTTTTGTGAAGTCTGCCTTGAAATTATCGGAAAGAGATCATCTTTACCCAAAAGGTTGCACATAGGCCTGTTAGCCTATATTGACGTGGTTAAAAAAAATAGTCTTTCGAATTTTGACCTAAAAGTGATGGAACCTCATGCCGACAGATTACTCAAGGAGCTCTGTTTTAGATTACTGTTCAGTAGTCTCACCACTTTTAATCAGAACAATTAATAATTATCCTTAATAGATAATGTCCCTGGATATACAAAAACGCATCAAGAATCGGCAATCTCTACGATAGATGTATAGATAGAATATTAATGATAGATAGATGATAGATAGAAAAAAGGTTTGGGTTCTGCTGTTTAATGTTTAGCAAAAATCATGCTTTTCACAATTTGCTGTGATAAATTCTTGGCACTTTTTTGATCATTTTGAATTTAATTTCGAATTTGAACTGAATTATTGATGAAGATAAATCCAGCAGAAATCACTTTTCCCACAATTATTCCCGTTTTATTCTAGGTGTTCATCTTCAAGAATTCTGAGTGATCTTTTTTCTGTATTAATTCATGGATGCATTGATAACTGCTTGTTAATGTCAGTTTGCCTCTTACCGTATGTGTGAGTTTTAATTAAAACACTCCACATGTCTGTTGTGCATCTTGACTGTTGTCTGTTTGATACAATTTGTTAATTTAATGTTTTAATTTTGTTAATGTTTATATTTTTAATTAAAAAGAATTTTTTTGGGGGGGGGTCAAAATACTTCAACATGAGGTGTGTCCTGTGTTGCTGACCAAGGCTGTTGAGAGAATTTCTACACACATTCCGACAAAGTTTTTTAAATGATTTATGTGCTCATCTCTATGCTTAACGGAAAATTCAGTGTTTGGCGGGAAAAGTGTTATTCATGAGACAACGCTTCCCTGCCAAACCCAGAATTTTCTGGGTTTCTGTGTTTTCACTGTTATACGCTAGGGGGCGCTATTATGCATCTCCTGAATGAGTCTAGAAAGTGTCGATCAAAAACACAGACCAGGAAGACATATGAAATGTGAGACATAATATGAAAAATAATGCGATCATCAACCCTAACCGCATATAAATAAAAGCGGCCTAATGTTACAAAGTGAAATGTCGATCCAGGAAAAGGTCTGGACTGTTCAAGCTTTGGGGGTGCTGATGGAAGCCATCTACTGAATCTTTGCTTTGATAATATTTGATAATATTGATAATTTCTCCGCTTTTTGCTCAATGTTGCTTTTTTTATGAAACCTACCCACATTCAAATGTTGATAAAAAAAAATGCATGAAGCTAGAATAAAATGTTTTTTTGTTTGAAAGCAGAGGGTCTATCTTTATTTTGACCTATTGCTGGTCAGATATTCATACTACAAAATATTCTGGGGGTCATGAAATTTTAGTGAAAATCATCAAAATCGCTGGCAGTGGCTGGCAAATTTTTTTTTTTTTAAATGCTGGTGGGGAAAGAGTTAATTTAATTAATACTATGGTTAAATGTCTCTTTGTTGCTCACCCACTGTTTTGTTCATCTGTATGTCAATTTCAGAGTCCCAAAGCTGATTTTATTCCAGCCGTAACCACACTCTGTCCTCTGGTCATCAAGACTCCGTCAAGCCAACCTGACAAAGCAGCCCCCCAAAAAAAAAAAAAAAAAAAACTTTGTTTGCCCTCTCCCAAATCAGTCTCCATTTAAAATGATATCTGTAGAGAAACTTGTTTGCTTTCTTTTTCTTTCTTTTTCTAGGCTTGATTGTGTTTATGGGTGCAGTCTAATATGTGTTAATGCTTCGTTTGTTAAAAAAATGCATTATTTTTCAGTTAATTGACCTTTATTCCACACCGCTCTGTCCCCTCTCCTATAAACACGCTGATGATTTCCAGTTTTTATGAAGCCCCTCCCTCAGAAAAACGCGATGGGCTCAGATTGGTTAGCTAGCCAAGTGTGTTGTGATTCGCTAAACCGCCATTGCGCGTCTAAACGTCCCGCCCCTCACCTCAGCGGCATGTTAACAGTTGTACTGTAAACAATGGCGTCATTAATATAATTAATATTAATGTCTTCAAGTTGGTTTTTTGACCCCTTCCTTTCCCCCCCCCATTTCCAGCGATATCGTTGACATGATTGTAAAGATATTATTTAAACTGAGCTGAGCTGGATGATGACACCACTGAATTCAATGATGAACTGCCTTATAACTGAAAAATTAGTGTTTACTATTGCCATTTTGCATTATCGACATACTATTTTCCTAATTAATGCTGTTCAATTGCTTTGACACGTTAAAACGCTATTAAATATAAAGGTACTTGACTTGACTTTCAGTTCGAGCCTCATTGAGAAGAAGGGGATATTATTGAAGAGGATCGCGCAGAACCTGTGCAAGCATGGATTTTAATGGTAGGCCTATGTTTTTTTTTTGTTGTTGTCTCATACTTTTAGATTTGCTGTTATTTGTAAATGCTACTGCTTGTTACCTTTTAATATACGGTTTTATCCTGATTAAAGCTTTAACACAGTACAGCAACCACATGCACGTCCATGTTTAAAGCTTCTCATAGCTATGAGAAAATAAGTGTATAAATGGAACAGTCCATTGTTGGAGCTGAGCTGATGACCTGAATGAGAGAGAGAGAGATGCAGAGCGTTTGCAGAGCAGGGGACGTGAGGAACAGTACTAAGAACCGCTGCTTTAGAACATTGAATTTGAAACTTGTGAATCCATTAGAATCGTAAGACAGAATCGCGATTCATATATGAATAGATTTTTACGTTCACCTCTAGTTTTCTCTTCTCTAAAGTAGCGCAGCATGGCCTCGCCCCCTTCGTTGCATGTTCCCGGGGGCGGGGTTTATTTGGGTTTGTGATGTCACGAACCCGGGAAGTACCTTGTTGTAGTCCCTACCAGCCGTTTTTTTGTAGGCATTAAACTGCCAGAATTTTGAAAGATGATATCTCCGTTTGCATTGAATTTTCAACTTCGTAACTTTGCAGATATTGTTTAAGCTCAAACAGCAACATTACACACTAAAACTAACATTAAAAAAGTTGACACGCAATTAACCACCTCTTTAATGATTCTATTGTTTCAGTTTCATGGACGTACAAAATGTTAACTTGATGTTTTATTTGTAATTTCATCCTAAAGGTAATCTAGACATCTTATAGAGTTCTTTTTTTTTTTTCTTTACCTCCGCTCCTTGACGGAAGCCCCACTCATTCTTGACTTCGTCAATGCTACAGAATTCCATGGTCTTTTTCTCATTTAATTATAAATGGATCACGTCAGCTCACAGATGGCTCTGATTTCCTCAAACAGCTCATGGTGTTCCTCTCACACCTCTAGATACATCAGCTTATCATTTTAATTGTGGTGTTCCAGTAAGCTGCTGATGGTGTTTTCTCCTGAAGAATCAACAGCTGCTGAGGGGAGTCCTCCTGTGATTCTTAATATTCATAACACTGTGTATATTGCTTTATTTACCGTCAAACTAGGTCAAAGACAAACCTGGGTTCCCTGCAACATGTACAATGTGCATATTGTATTTTTTGTTTTTCTTAAACAGCTTTATGGTGATACAGTATACTGCATGTATAGATACCTTTGATCAAACAAAGTTTGTGTCTCCGAGTAGCAGAACAGGGAAACAGCAATCCATTGCGGCTTGGGCTCAGATCAGATAGACGGGGCCCCACCGAACTCTGTACAGTTATAGGGATAGTTGGCCATGGGTGCTTTGGATTAAACATTATCAAGCGGTTCAAATGTTTGAGACCAGTATGTTTCAGTGTTTTCAAAGGAGCTTCACATTGTCTTTTGATGGTGTCCCTTTATGTTAGGGTTAGCTTTTTTCCCATTTTTTTTTAACCGTTCCCCTATGGATTTTCTGTTTCCTCTGCCCTCAACCCACATTTGTGTATAGCGGTTTGGCACCTCCAGGCTCCCAGAGCTGAAGCTGCTCCCAGCTCATCTTTGGCTTGAGACCTTGATTCTACCAGAGAACATGACGACTACACTTTCTTCTAGACCACACACCAAACAAGTATATTTGCTTTCCCTAGCATCTTGAAATATAATGAATTTGTATTTAAACTGCTATTTTTGAATTTTCATGCATTTTAATATCCTGAGTTTAATACATTGAGTTGAATGTTTTATCTTTTACATTGATGATGTGAGGCTTACTCGGTTAAATACTGAAGATTTCCAAGCTCTTCTAGTCTCATTTGTGTTTGGCCATTGGAAATGTGGAGAATATTGCTTTAGTTTATGTCATGTATAGAGTAGGATTCCACCAGACGCTGATGCCCTATACTCTCACACAAGTTCACCCTGAACAGGTTTTCCTACCTAAGGGGTCCTTTTATGCTCTTTTACAAAGTCTTGATTTTTTTTTTGGGGGTGTACTAGAACAGGCTCTCTTACTAGGTTGTTCAAAAAACACATTCTTTTTAACATATTTTACATAATTACAACACCTCTCTCCCCAGTCTGAACGGCTCGAATAGTTCCTGTATCAAATGAAGGCCCTCCTGAAATACGATGTGCTGGCCTTTGTTTTGGTTATGGGGCACCACAGCGGTGTCCTGGTCGGGAAATGTCATGCACCTTACCATAGCCGCCTGCGAGCTTCATTGTAAATATTGCATCAAAATCAAATCAACTTGAGCTCGATTTAAACCCGGATGATTGTAACCAATCTAAGCTCGTCTGCCTTGGGAAAGCTAGCATGTCTCCGACATAGTGGTAACACTCGTTGCCTTCTCTAGTGCAGCTCAACCAGGTCTCGTCCCATTCGTGGGTATTTGTGATATCATAAATCCCGGAAAATATGTGTTGTAGTTCAAACGAGTCGTTCGTTGTAGTTTTTTGAAAAGTGATTTCTGTTAAATAAAATCTCTTTTTGAAGTGGACTTTGAGCTTTGCAACTTTGCAGATCTTTTTTATGCTCAAACAGCACATTACAGACTAACTAAAGTTGAAAAAAATTAAAAAGCATAATAGGACCCCTTTAATTACCTGGATATATGCTCTGAGAATCTTTTTATGGGGTTTACATTTTCACCCCAATGCCAGTGGTTCCCCATCCTGGTCCGGCAGCACACCAACACTACACATTTGCTGTCTCACTTATCTGATACACACATTTGAGGTCTTGGAGTCTTTACTAATGAGCTGAATCAGGTGTGTTTAAGGAGACATGCAAAAAGTGCAGTGTTGGGGTGCCTCAAGGACCAGGGTTTGGAACCACTGTGCTAGCTATGTCTTCACAGGTGAGGTGGGCAGCTTTGGTTGGTTGGATATGCTCCTGTCCTGTTCCTTAATGGCAGCTCGTTTGTATTCATTAAGGATTATGTAGGTGAGTCCTGCAGTTGTCTTTCTCCAGAATGAAGCTCTCTTAGGCTTGTTTGCTTTTGAAATTATGAGATTTCTTCAGTGAACTTCTGAATTAATCTCAACTTTGCCTCTTGCGCTGAATTTGTGTATATTGTCTTTAATGGGTTGAGCCATATTCTCCAGCAACAATGTTGGGGATTGTGGCCATCCTTCCATCCTTCAATTCATCATTATCTACCAGTGTTAGGTTTACTGTTAGGTCAGGAGTAGAATAGAAAGGCCGGTGCAGATACAAAACCACAAACTCAAATATCAGAGAGATCGGGGCGCCCCGAACATTGTGATGAGACAAATTAGGTGGAGAAATGCCTTAATGTGCACACTACAGGTTTAGGGATGGCTGATCGTTGGTGTGTTAACTTTAATAAATAACTTTAACAAAACTAACCAGTTAAACCGTTTGAGATTTGTACACAAAGGCTTTCCACATTTCTGCTGTGCTGCTTTCTTTTGTTTTACTTTTTGATTTTTAAAGTGATCAGGGATTTGAGTAGGTTTGTTCTGTTATAGTATGTTTGTTAATTTGCAAGTTGGCATTCTTTGTGTTTTTCATTTGATTTCCTTTTTAAACATTTTTTTGCAAAGTTTTTGAATTTGAACATTTGAAAACATGATTTTCCACTTAAAGTCACTAATTTGTTTGTTTTGTAAACCACTTTTGTTTTAATCTTTGCTCCTTTGAAATGACACTTCCTATAAGTTATGTTTTATTTTTTATTAAATGTTTTGATGCAACCCATTTGAGGAATGGCATTTGTACTTTAGCTTTCTTTAGTTCCTTTTTCTTATGGTTTGCAGGTTTCACTAGTTCTTTATTCTTTCCCTCTTTATGCACGGTTCTATTTTGGCAGATGGTGTATTGTGTGTCCCCCCCCCCACCCCCTGTTCTTTGCTTTTTTATTTATTATTATTTATTGTTATTTTGTTAGGGGAAATCTCCTTGGTCTTTGTTCCTTTGTTTATGGCTGTCCCTTTTGTATAATGGTCCTCTTCATTTGTGTATGGATTACTGCAGTATAAACTTAACTTTTTTTACGCTTGTTCCTTATTTGTCCTTGATTAGTTAGGTTAGGTTTGAAAATACAACAGCTCCCCACAAACTAGCACCGTCTAGCAGGTTTGGAATAGGGAGGCGGAGGTGCACGGGCCACGCAGTCATTGTAGATTATACCACTTAGGCTGTTGAATCAGCTCTGTTGGGAGATGCTCTGGGCAGCGGGCTAGGGCACAAAGGTGGGAAAAAGTAAATCTCTTGCCCATAGGGTTAAGATAGGAGATTTTGGGCAGCGTATTATGGAACCAGATCTATTTCTGGTCAAGGTCATAGAAACAACGAAAGTTATTTGCCCATTCATCATAGGGGTTAATTTTAGGGCAGTGTGTTGGTACGGTTAGGTATGTAGAGGCAGGCAAGAGATGTCTGGTCCACAGGTACAGTGGTAGGTTTGGGGCGAGGGTGGGTCAAGGGCTAGATTAGATCCAAACAAGATCAGGAATGGAAGTTCTTGAATCTGAACTAGTATACGAACGGTTAGGGTTTATGTTTTGGGTAAGTGTTGGTTCAGGGCTAGATTTGGATCTTTTTAGATGTTGGTTTTGGTAGGCAGACTTTGCCAGGTTAGGTCTGCAGATCAACTGGATCTGGGAATGCAAAGTTTTTGGCTGAACTTGCTCCGGACCAGCGAATCAAACTGCAACTCGAAAGTCACTGCCCGATAATCCTGATCCAGCATCACGTTCCGTCAGCGAGTGATGTTTGAGGCCAAGGAAGATTCCAGGTCCTATGGTTCGAAGTTAATATTTATTTACAACGAGGCCAGCGGCATTGCAGAATTCGTAGATGATGAAAGGATTTGAGGAAGTTCCTGGTCCACTGATATTGCAACATCTAAAAGAATAAAAATATTTTAGAAGTCTGTATCTAAACGCTAAATAGGTTACCAAATTTATGTCTAGCGAACCTGGAGGCGTTAGACCTGTCTGGGCCACCCGCCATCCAAAAAGCCTGTCTGGGCTTGGTTCGCATCTCCCTCCCACGTCTCCTCTCCACAGAAATAGGAAGAAGACATCGGAGGGAGCGAGATACAAATTACATTTGAAAACAACCCTCCAAAAAGGATCCTGTGCGTCGATTGAGGTCCGAGGTTTGCATGTAAAAACTATATTAATGGCTTTTTAGATAGATGGATTAGCCTGTTCTGGGCATTGTACTGGGTTGGAAGGCTAGTTCAGGGCCATGTTCTAGAAATGGTGTTTTGGGGTAAGGTTGGTTCGGGCTAGCTTAGATCTTTGTGACAAGGTCCTTCCATTTGTTGACTATCGATATGATTTTGGTTAGGCAGACTTGCCCAATGTTGCCAATGGAGGCATTGTTGACTGGTATTGACTTTGCCACAGTCCCTGGACGGTTCTCATTTTGTAAGATTTGGAGCCACTAGGTTTAGTTCCATATGGGGTATAAGGGTTGGGTTTTAGTGCGATTGCTGGTTGGATGTTTAGATCTGAAAATCAACTGGATCTGGGAACGCAAAGTTTTTGGCTGAACTTGCTCTGGATCAGCGAATCAAACTGCAACTCGAAAGCCACTGCCCGATAATCCTGATCCAGCATCACGTTCCGTCAGCGAGTCCTGCTCGAAGTTGAGGAATATTTGAGGTCCGACGGTTTGCATGTGAAACTATATTCTTATTGGCTTTTTTTAGATAGAGATTAGCCTATCTAGGCATAGGTCACTAGGTTTGGTGAGTCTCTGTTTCAGGTACATAAGTCTACGAATGGTAGGTTTTAGCGTAGGTGTTGGTTCGGGGCTAGATTTAGATCTTTTTGGTACCAAGGTTCTTGTTTTTCATTTGATCTATCGGTTTTGATTTTGGTAGGTAGGCTTTGCCATTATTTTCCTACTCCCTCAGGCATGTTTATGTGAGGGAAATTTGTAAGACACTTCTTCAGTAATGTACCTCAGATTCATCGGGTGTTTCGGCTCTTTCAACACTAGACACCCTCCTCTGAGGCGGCCCGCCTTAGGTGATCAGTCCCAGGCGAGTGTCTTATTGTCAATTGCTAAATGGGTTTGTTCAGAGCCCCAATTGGATGGTTGGGGTCTGGTTTTCTGGTCTTTATTGAAGCATTGTGTCCGACATTAGTGGATGGAGGTATTTTTTAAGGTACGATTTTTAATTGTGCTTTTAAAGGCTTTTTAGACATTTTATTAAAGGTTAGGCAGTCTAAAAAGTTAAATGTTTAGTTGAAAAATTCAGCAGAAGCCCATTAGATTTTGGGTTATCTGAAAAGTAAAAAAATTTTTTGTTGATGAACTACCGCAGAACTCTATTAAATTTTTTTCAAAAGTGTTATATTTTTAGTTGAAAAAAAGCTACCGCAGAAATCGATTAGATTTTTGAATCAAGAAGAATATCAAAACAAGAAAACTTCCGAGTTATATATATTCGAGAAGTCCGGCAGAAGGAACAAGTCGAATCCATTTAAGTAGTCCAGAAGAAGGAACAAGTCGAATCCATTTAAGTAGTCCAGAAGGAGGAACAAGTCGAATCCATTTAAGTAGTCCAGAAGGAGGAACAAGTGGAATCGATGAGATCAAGGCTTGCCAAAACGACAAGAATCGATGATTTCCAGGAACCAAGAAGAACAGAGTCAGTGTGTGGGGGTGTTGGTGCAAATGTGCTGTTGCGTGGAAGGTGCTAATCACCCGTAAAAGACTGGGCTCCAATTAAGGTCTGTTAGCCCCAGACCACCGTCCCTGCGTGCTGTCCTAGTGGACCCAGGGGGGCTGGATACTTACCACTCCCCCAAGTGACCCTTCGTTAACACCGCTAGGTATCCCAGGTCACCCGAGAAAAGTCTGAGAGAAGATCTCATCTTGGGGCCTGCTCTGATAAAAATCAGAGCTCAGGGTCTCCCAAAAACCCAGAGATCTGGGCCTTCCAGGAAACCCCATGCCCAAACCAGCCAAGTCCTAAAAAGGACTCAGGGTAGGAGAGCCAGCCGCGAACGAAGCGCTGCCTCTCTCCCACCTTCACCGATTTAGTCCGGGATTCCAACCAGAACCCGAAGGACCAGAGACCGGGGCCAGCCGCAAACGGATCGCTGCCTCCCGGGACTCCAGAACCCCCAGGGAAGTCAGAACCCCAGAGTGGAATCATCTAAAAGGGGCCTACTCCGAACAAATCAGAGTGAAAGGCCTTCTAAGAGCCCCAGGAACCTGAGCCAGCCGCGAACGGATCACTGCCTCCCAGTCCCAGGGCCCAAAGAAGCCCCCTGCCCAAATCAGCTTGGGCTCAAAGCCCCCATCCTCTTCCCACTGATTTAGCTAAGCCCACTAAAGCTGTGGGTCGGGGGTCAAACTGGCGGATGTGCATTTCTGCACATCAAGCTTCTACCAGCCCTCACCCCTAAGTGTTATTTGCAATAATCAGACCGACATCATTCTTACCAAGGAAAACCGCTGACTGCAAAAACTCCTGGGCTAAATACTTCAAACATATGCGCAAAAAGCCATTATTTGGTACACTTGTTTCATCCATGGTGAGTGACCTGAGTGATCCATCTGCTCTTCCTGGTTTTTACAAAGGCAAAATCTCTAGTACAATAACTGGAGTAGTAATATTAGTAATACTAGTAAGTCTAGTAATATTTTTCCTCCGTTTTTTCACATTTAAGTTTCAATTATGTCTCCACATATTTATGCACATTACTGTGGTCAGATTGGCTAAAGAATTGGAAAACATTTTTTTTATGGGGTTACCATCTATGAAACACCTGTGTCTATTAATGGTGTCTGTTCAGTCCTGCAGTGTTAAAGCATTTTACCCCTGACTCAGATTTTACCCTTGGGAGCGAATGGGAATGTCAGTGACACCCAGTCGATTCTGGTAAAATTGTAGCACCCCATAAGTGGTTTTATGGGGTCATGGGTCAAGGATAAAGGGTGAAACCACACACTGCCGCTTGCTGCAGCTGCTGCTTCTGCTTTACGTTTACTTACTTGTTTGTTAGTCTTTGTCAAGTTTTGTTTTATTTTTATTTTATGTTTTAAGTTATATTTTGATTGTAATTAGGTTATGTTTAAGTTAAGTTAGATTTAGGTTATACTTAGGTTGCATTAAGGTTATACTAATGTTAGAGATCAAAAAATAAAAAAATTGAAACAGAGTCTGATTTTGGTTGTGCACTGTCCTTCAATTCCTTCTGGCCACTTCCTAGCTCTGTTCAGGCCTGGCCCCACGACCAGCGCCTGTCATCCATTCGTGCTTCTTGACCTTTAGATGAGTCTTTCATCATGAATCATAAAATGTCTCTTAGTATCATAATATGTTTCTCCATCATATTTATGTATCCATTTGCTGTCACTGTGTGAGCTTGTAGATGCTTTATTTAAATCATATTTATGTATCCATTTACTGTCACTGTATAACCTTGTAGATGCTTTATTTGAGCTTGTGGATGCTTTATTTAAATCATATTTATGTATCCATCTGCTGTCTCTATATGCGCTTGTAGATGCTTTATTTAAATCTCATTAATATATTTGTTTTTAATCTTTTTTTAGTTATTTATCTCCTACGTGGCTGCTAGGGGTCTTTCTATGAGGGGTGTCTTTCTGAGAGGTAGAGTTAAGTAGTCTTGGGGTTAGAATGAGTAGGTTTTAGGTTCTAAGAGGTTAGAGTGGGTTGGTTTTAGGTTCTAAGAGGTTTAGGTTCTAAGAGGTTAGAGTGGGTAGGTTTAGAGTAAGTGTAGTGGTACCTGTACTTAGTAATATACATAAGTGTTTGTGAATAAATAGGGTTAGGGTTAGGTTTTGAAAAATTACAACAGCTCCCCCCAACCCAGAACCCGTCTAGGCAGGTTTAAAGTAGGAAGACTGAGGATGCGTGCACGGGCCTACACCTGTTAGACTATACCAGGAAAGCATTTATCCCTCTCCTTTCCAGGAGAACAGCCTATTTGGGCGTTGGGCTGAGAATGTGGAGAACCAGGAGGTAGGGAGATTGAGAAAAGGATATTCCTGTTGGTTTTGTTTTGTTCCCTTCTAAGAGATTAGCCTAACTGGGCGTTGGATATTCGGTTTGGAAAGGCTAGGTTTCAGGTCCATAAGTCTACGAGCGGTAGGTTTTGGGTAAGTGTTGGTTCAGTGCTAAATTTCGATCTTTTTAGCGATGAGGTCCTTGTTGTTTATTTGATCTATCGATGTTGATTTTGGTAGGCAGACTTTGTCGTGTTCGATCTGAAAGTCAACTGGATCTGGAACGCAAAGTTTTTGGCTGAACTTGATCCGGACCAGCGAATCAAACTGTAACTCGAAAGTCACTGCCCGATAATCCTGATCCAGCATCACGTTCTGTCAGCGAGTGCTGCTTTAAGTTGAAGAAGATTTGAGGTCCGATGGTTTGCATGTAACACTATATTTTTATTGGCTTTTTTAGATTAGTCTGCCTGGGCATTGGTCACTAGGTTTGGGAAGGCTAGGTTTCAGGTCCATAGTTCAGCGAATGGTAGGTTTTGGGTAAGTGTTGGTTCGGGGGCTAGATTGAGATCTTAGGGGGTAGGGTTAGGGTTAGGGTTAGGGATTACAGACCCAGAAGCCAGAACAAAGTCCAACTCCGGTTATGCACTGTCCTTCCACTTCAACTGACCGCTTCTGGCCTTGTTTCGATTAGGCCTCGTTCCCAAAAGCAGTCCACCTTTTTAATGAATCAGTGTTTTTCATAATCATTCAGTTGTTATGAATGTGTAATGATGACGATGATAAAAGTGTATCCGATTATATAGCTATTTATAATGTATTATATACATTTTTTATATTTATTTTTTGTATACCTCCCTCATAGTATGTAATGTGTCTCATAGGGGTATGAAAGATAGGTGTGTATCATATAGGGCTAGAAATGCTAGGTTTTAAATTTTGTGCGAGTACCCCACTAAGGGCTAGGTGTTAGTGTGGTTGATGTTCAGCCTTAGTTATTTTATGGGGGTGTACTACTAAGGGGTTATTTTGTGCGAGTACCCCACCAAGGGCTAGGTGTTAGTGTGGTTGATGTTCAGCCTTATTTATTTTATGGGGGTGTCCTACTATGGGGTTATTTTGTGCGAGTACCCCACCAAGGGCTAGGTGTTAGTGTGGTTGATGTTCAGCCTTATTTATTTTATGGGGGTGTCCTACTATGGGGTTATTTTGTGCGAGTACCCCACCAAGGGCTAGGTGTTAGTGTGGTTGATGTTCAGCCTTATTTATTTTATGGGGGTGTCCTACTAAGGTGTTATTTTGTGCGAGTACCCCACTAAGGGCTAGGTGTTAGTGTGGTTGATGTTCAGTCTTAGATCAAATATTAAATATAAAAGTACTCCTTGGAGTAAATATTCTTAATCATCATCATCATTTGTGTTTGTACGTCACCAGCAAAAGAAAGTGTGTCAACAAGGAGATCATGGGAAAGAAAAGGAGAAAATGGAGAGCTGTTCTGAGGCAAACTGTCCCTCAGGCCTCATTCAGGCCTCTGGGATAGAGCGTGTCCAGTCTCTTAATCCAGAACCTCTCTGTTTTTAATCTATCTTGTAAATTCCACAGAGGGTTGGCCTGTAAACCAGTTATTCTGAGGGAAGTTAGGCCATGGGTCAAGAAATGTTTCACCATAAATCTACGTTTTTCAATCTTGTGTAAAATATTATGGGCGTGCTGATAAGCTCGAATACGCAATTCATTTTTAGTTTGACCCACATACTGTCTTCTGCATTTGTCACAATAAATTAGATACACACAGTTCATAGTCTGAGGGGACAGAGTTTGTTGCAGTGTAAAGATCTGTTTGGTGGTTCTGTTTTTAACCCATCTCAGTGACACGTAGTATTTGCAAGAGACCTGTTTTTTCTTCAGCAGTTCTGTGCTCACTTTACTCTGAACTAGAACGTCAATCAGGTTTTTGTTCCTTTTGTATGCCGCAATGGGTCTGTGTCTCTGCAAGTATTCTGTGCCCGTCAAAAATTTGGCAAAGTTCTGTTTGATAGCACTGTTGAGTTGTGTGCTCTGAGACGAATAGAATGACACAAAAGGAATAATTTTATTGTTTGTGTTTTCCACGTTGGACTCCGGGTTTGCTGAAATGTTCATCGCTCTTCTGAAGAGTCTCAGGGCCTTCCTGAGGACTGATCTTGAGTATCCCCTCTGTTTCAAGGCCCTGAAGAGTATCTTCACCGCCTTTAGGAATTCTTCTTCTTGAGAGCAGATTCTGTAGAATCGAAGAAGCTGTGACTTTAGAATCCCTTTAAATGTGTGCTGTGGGTGAAAACTGTTTCTGTGCAATAAGCAATGAGTATCTGTTTCTTTAAAGTATACCCTGTAATCTAGTTTGTTTTCCTTGTGAAACTTGGGCCCTTTATATGTGACCATATCTAGGAAATTGACCTGTGTGTCATCTATTTCAAATTTGACCTTTATAGATCTCTGATGCTGATTAAGATGTTTGATAAAGTCATCAAACTCATCTCTAGTATGCACCCAGATGCCCCAAATGTCATCGAGGAAACGGAAATACGAGGACGGTTTGAGAGGAAATGAAGCTAACGCTGACTCTTCCCAGCCGGCCATAAATATATTGGCGTACGAGGGGGCAAAGGTTTTTCCCATGGCCGTGCCTTTTGTCTGTAAATAGAATTTACCATTGAACTCAAAGTCGTTTTTTATTAAATTAATCTCAAGTAATTTCAGCACATATTCATCCGGTCTTTTGGGATCCGGGTATTTTTCCATGCACTCTCGTACGGCCTCCATTCCTGCTTGTGTCTCAATATTTGTGTAGAGACTATCTACGTCTATTGTGAAGAGTAAAGCGTTCGAGGGAATCATCAAATCCTTTGTTTTCTGTATGAAATCATAAGTGTCTTTTAAATAGCTGTTGTGTTTCTGTGAAATTGCATTGAGATGATATTCCACAAATTCTGCTGTGTGATATGTTTCGCTACTACAATCCGACACAATTGGTCGTCCAGGAGGAATTCTGTTTGGTATGCTCCAGCTGTTTGGGTTCTTGTGTATTTTTGGAAGGAGATAAAACCTCCTTGGCCTAGGAGTACCCGAGCCAAGGAGGTATTCTTTTTGTTTTCCACTTACAACTCGTTTCTCGTACATTTCCTCTAGGATTTCCATCACTTCAATTTGTGTTTGGGGATAAATGGGTGCATCCAAGGAGCTATAATGATCCGTGACCTGCAACTGTCTAGTCCCCTCCCAAATGTCGGCTTTGCGGATACATGAGTACCCCCGCGTTGACTTTATACTTTGTATAAATATTTGCTGGTTTGATCACAATATGTTTATTTTTTCTGAGTTGATTTAGTGCCTTCCCTTCACCCACGGATAGATTCTGTTTTTCCTTTTTTCCCCAGTGCAAATGCTGATAGGCGTACCAATCCGCCCTGATGATTGAATTAATACAATTAGGAAGTTTGCACAAAGGGGGGAGCCAGTCAGATCCGTGGGTGAAGGGAGGTTTTTCTTTTCTGTTTTTCTTACCCTCAAAAAAGGTTTCAAGTCTCACTCTCCTATGATAGGTTTGTAGGCTTTTTAATATTTCTACTTTTTGGGTTTTAAAGTGTCGTGGTGCTGGTACAAAGGAGAGGCCCTTTAATAGAACTGCCCTTTGCTCTGGTGTGAGGGCGAGAGTGGGTGAAAGATTAATTATGAGTTTTTCATTACCCTTTATGGGGTTGAAGGGCCCTGAAAGTTTAAATTTTGGGTCCAGTGATGCAACATGGCCCTTGCTGTAGCTGGGGTCCAATGGATGAGGTCCCTTTCGACCTCGAACCGAGCCGAGGGCAGTTCAACGATACTGTTTAAGGTTTCTCTGATATACTCATTGATCTTTGTCAGATGAGTCTGTTCCTCCACTGGTAACTGATCTGAAAAATTAATCAGTGGGAAATACAGTTCAGTGTGTGGCAGACGTCTGCGTGCCATTCTGTACATCCTTTGTATCTCTTTTGTGGATGTGACGATGCATCTCTGCGTTCTGTTATTTATGCCGAACGAGAATATCAGAACCTCTGGTTCCATCGCCATTATGGCTCTTTCCATTAGGTTTCCGGCATGCTGAAATTTTGCACCCGGGAAACTGTCAATTTGTAATTCTGTGATACAAAAAGAAGGAATTTTAGATACGTTGGAGTCGCCTATGATAACATATTTCTTCTTCAGAGTTAGACTCCAATCTGCCAGTTTGCGCGTGGTATTAATGTGACGGCTCGGTCTCCCTATCGACCGTGGCGTTTCAGGAGCTGTCGCGGGCCCTGCTGGAGTTCGTGGTTCTGGTTCTGTGTTCAGAGGGGCCACCTCTTTTTGTGGTGTCGTTTTCTCTACCTCTTCCGCATTCTCCTGTAAGAACTGTGTCAGTGAAAACTGAGGCCTAAATGGGCTTCTGGAATGTTCAGAGAATGTAGGGTGATCGGAAGCCTCAGAGGTTTCTGAGTACAAAAGTGGCGAGCAGTCTACTCTGGTGAGTGACGGGCCTGTTTTTTCTGTGTGTTTCTTGCTCGATTTTTCAACGTTCTGTTCCCTGTTATGAACTGATCGTTGAACCTTTTCAATTTTATCTGTCAAAATATCTTCAGCCGTATTGGCTGGTAACGGTTGTGCCACAGTGCGTGGCCTTGGTGGTTCAGGGGTGATTAAAGTGTCCACAAGCAGGTCCGTAAAAATTCTACGAGGCTGTCTTGGGGGTAAAGGTTCTAGGGGTCTAAGCGGTGTGACTGATGGTGAAGTGTATGCCATAGGTGGTGGTTCCAACGGTGGGAATTCTTGGTCGAATGACCAATCTCCCCGGTTTGGGGGAGGGGGGGTGGAGGTAAACCCGTCTTCCCGGTTCTGTCCCCTTATTGGGGATGTTTGGATTTGGATACTGACGTGTTTGACCCCCGTTCTGGGTCTGACTACAGCCGGTGTGGCCTGTTGTTGAGCCTGTTCAGTGTTGTTACCGTTGTTGTCAGTGTTTCCACTCATTTCAGCCATAAACAACATCTCTGTTCTTTTCAGAGACTCAAGGTTCATTTTGTTTTTGAAATTTCTTTTTGCCCAATTACTGGCTATTTCAAAAGCATGAGGCCAATCTGTCTGATTGGTCCTCTCTTTCAATTCCAGCATTGTTTGCTCAATCAGTGAATTGTAATGCTCTTCGAGAATTTGTTGTGCAGTGTGTGCCCAATTGCGTGCATTGCCATCTAGCATCTGCATCACCGTTCTGCTTGGAAGAGCTGGTTTGACTGTGTCAATTAAGAGCTGTGTTAATCTCCTAAATGATCTGGGACTATTATTGGCTACTGTAGTGGTAATCTTTCCCAGATGGTGCACCATTCGTATGAGGTCATACATCAGCTTCATGGCTGTTTTGAGCCTGGGTGGAGCTGGTGTATAGTTCGTTTTTCTGTACTCATTGACCGGCTGGTCGAAGTACCGACTACGTGTCCCTCTCCCCTCTGTGTTTTTCTCTCTGGGGGGGTAACGTTTCTCTCTATCTCTTTTGTTGTTGTAGAAACGGTTGTCTCTACTGTAATGAGATTCGTTGTTTGTATCACGACCTGCTCTGTTATCAAAGGAGATTGAGTCTCTTCCTCTGGTCAGTGAAGACCGGGTTGAGTCGACATGCATGTCTCTATAACTGACGTTGTGAGCACGAGGATGTCCTGGAGCCCCATATTCATCCTCTTCTTGTACGTACTCATCATATTCAGTTTGGTCGACTCTGATGTGATCTCTTTCTTGTGAGTTCGTTCTCCCTCTATGTTGAGCATAGTCGATGTTGTTTTGTTTTCTTTGTGGAAAATCTGATGAACGATAATAATATGGTGGTGGTGCTTCGTCTGCAGCCACATCATAGTGACCACTGGGGGGCAATGACCTCATGAATCTCCTATTACTACCACGTCCCCTTCTCTCTTTGGATCTTTTGAATTCTGAATTTATGAATTCTCTGATGGGTGGGTTTTGCTTATTGTGTGTGGGTCGATTGGAACCAGTGTACCCCTGTCTGTGTGGAGCTCGGTCACCCTGAGGTAATCTGTCATGATAATATTTATCATTTTCAATAGGTGGACGATCATAATTACTAGAACGGAGACCACGTTCTCTCTGGTCTCCATTTATCCCTAATTCATGTCTAATAGCCCGTGAACGGGCTGTTGTGGGGATGTCACCATCATCACGTGGTCTTGGACGGGTGTAGTAACCCCCAAAAGAAACATCTCTGTCTGCAAACCGACGTGAGTGACGGGGATCATCAGCACGGAAACGTGCTCTTGTGTTTCTTGAGTTTGATCTAAATCTCTCATTTACTGGAGGTTCCATGAATTTCACGCGTTGCTGTGGAGCCCTTCTTGGCTCGCTGCGTGCTCCGTAACCATCCATACAGTAAAATATTAGAATATAAAATCAAAGACAAGAGAAAGAAAAAGTAAAGGATCCTATAATCACGACGTTCAGATCAATCGCGACGTTTCGAAGCAGGCAGCTTCTTCTTCAGGCTGTGTCTAAACGTCGTATTGGTTAGAAAGAAATACAGATAAGAATGTTAGGTTGTGTCTTCATCGAGTGATTCCGACCGAATGACTGTAGCAGCGCTCTCCATCAATATGTAGCAAGGGGGCGCTGCCCGTGACGTCACTCATCCACTCACGTGAGAGTCCAACCCACTGTAGCCGAAACACGAATTAAAATATGAAAATAAAAAGATTTTTCTGAAATAACACCTCTAAAAAATACTTCTATTATCCTTTTACCCAGAATCAGTCTGTTTCGATTTTTAGAATCATGTATGTGAAAGTTATTAGACGAAAACTGCTCTGGGCTCGAAAATAAAAAGGTCCTGGAAGCTGAGTATCTCAGAAAATCAGCTTAGCCTCTCCCCTGGTTAAACAGACAAATAAGTGCTGCTTTTTGCAAAATCATGGTCTCAAAATTTAGTTATAGGTCTTTTTTATCCCAAAGTGGTGTTTTTAGAATTTTAGAATCATGTATGTGAAAGTTATTAGATGAAAACTGCTCTGAGCTCGAAAATAAAGAGGTCCTGGAAGCTGAGTATCTCAGAAAATCAGTTTAACCTCTCCCCTGGTTAAACAGACAAATAAGTGCTGCTTTTTGCAAAATCATGGTCTCAAAAATTAGTTATAGGTCTTCTTTGTCCAAAAATGGTGTTTTTAGATTTTTTTTAAAAAAACGTCGTGTTCATGTAAACACGATACCGAGTGCAGGGGGGGAAAAAAAGGCAAAGGTCCTGGATGCTCACAGCTGTTGACGATAAAAATGTTATTTGTGGAGGTACTATAAAGCCAATTAGTGTTTTAAAAGAAAAAGGTCTTGTAAATAGAGGTTTTGATTGTGTGTCTCTCAGGGGAGTTGTTTGTAGATTTTTAGAGCCATGTTTATGGTTGATTTTGTAACAAAGAGTGTGCGGTTTCGGTGTTGGACAAAATATTTTTTGATGTTTGTTGTAAAATACGATCAAAAGAAAAGAAAAAGAGGGTTTTTTTTTTAATGGTTACCATAGAGGTGTTATATTTATAATAATCCTGTTTTATGGCTAGAGTCTCTGTTAGGAGACCTGTATTTCCTTCTAAATCCTTTAAAAATGATATGATTGCTGTAAAAACTACAAGAGTATTTTCTGTTGTTTCATTGTATGTATCTGCAAGTATTCAAGAAATCTCTCCAAATTCAACTTTGTACACGTCTCCAGTATTTTTAGGTAGTCATAGATTCCACATGAGTTAAGGAAATCTGTTTTTAAAGTTCAAATGGAATTTTTTAACAAATTGTTTGAAGAAAACTATGTTTAAAATAGATAGTGTATAGGTAATCCAATTTATATGGGTGTTTTTCTTAAATTGTTAAAGGAATCATAGGGAAATTAATTGTAGGTTCCTTGTGTTTTTAATGCTGTATTGTATCAAAATGTGTATATATATATATAAAAAAGATATCAGGTGGACCGCTTTAAGGTAGTAGGCCCTCTCTTGCAAAAACCAGAAGTTCAGAGACGANAGCACCCGGGAAGCTGTCAATCTGCAAATCCGGTATGTCAAAGGTGGGAATTCAGCTCAAATTAGAGTCACCGATGATCACATGCTTTTCTTGGAGTGCTAATTTCCACTCATTGAACTTTTTGTTAGTTCTGAGGTGCATGTATGGTTTAGATGGTTGGATTACCCAGACCCAGAAGCCAGAACAAAGTCCAACTCCGGTTATGCACTGTCCTTCCACTTCAACTGACCGCTTCTGGCCTTGTTTCGATTAGGCCTCGTTCCCAAAAGCAGTCCACCTTTTTAATGAATCAGTGTTTTTCATAATCATTCAGTTGTTATGAATGTGTAATGATGACGATGATAAAAGTGTATCCGATTATATAGCTGTTTATTATGTATTATATACATTTTTTATATTTATTTTTTGTGTACCTCCCTCATAGTATGTAATGTGTCTCATAGGGGTATGAAAGATAGGTGTGTATCATATAGGGCTAGAAATGCTAGGTTTTAAATTGTGCGAGTACCCCACTAAGGGCTAGGTGTTAGTGTGGTTGATGTTCAGCCTTATTTATTTTATGGGGGTGTCCTACTAAGGGGTTATTTTGTGCGAGTACCCCACTAACGGCTAGGTGTTAGTGTGGTTGATTTCAGTCTGAGATCAAATATTAAAATATAAAAGTACTCTTTGGAGTAAATATTCTTAATCATCATCATCATCATTTGTGTTTGTACGTCACCAGCAAAAGAAAGTGTGTCAACAAGGAGATCATGGGAAAGAAAAGGAGAAAATGGAGAGCTGTTCTGAGGCAAACTGTCCCTCAGGCCTCATTCAGGCCTCTGGGATAGAGCGTGTCCAGTCTCTTAATCCAGAACCTCTCTGTTTTTAATCTATCTTGTAAATTCCACAGAGGGTTGGCCTGTAAACCAGTTATTCTGAGGGAAGTTAGGCCATGGGTCAAGAAATGTTTCACCATAAATCTACGTTTTTCAATCTTGTGTAAAATATTATGGGCGTGCTGATAAGCTCGAATACGCAATTCATTTTTAGTTTGACCCACATACTGTCTTCTGCATTTGTCACAATAAATTAGATACACACAGTTGATCGTCTGAGGGGACAGAGTTTGTTGCAGTGTAAAGATCTGTTTGGTGGTTCTGTTTTTAACCCATCTCAGTGACACGTAGTATTTGCAAGAGACCTGTTTTTTCTTCAGCGGTTCTGTGCTCACTTTACTCTGAACTAGAACGTCAATCAGGTTTTAGGGTTAGGGTTAGGGATTACAGCCCCAGAAGCCAGAAACAAAGTCAACTCCGGTATGCACTGCCTTCACTTAAACTGACGCTTTGGCCTTGTTTCGATAGGCCTCGTTCCCAAAAGCAGTCACCTTTTTAATGATCATGTTTGTCATAATCATTCAGTGTTATGAATGTGTAATGATGACGATGATAAAAGTGTATCCGATTATATAGCTGTTTATTATGTATTATATACATTTTTTATATTTATTTTTTGTGTACCTCCCTCATAGTATGTAATGTGTCTCATAGGGGTATGAAAGATAGGTGTGTATCCTATAGGGCTAGAAATGCTAGGTTTTAAATTGTGCGAGTACCCCACTAAGGGCTAGGTGTTAGTGTGGTTGATGTTCAGCCTTATTTATTTTATGGGGGTGTCCTACTAAGGTGTTATTTTGTGCGAGTACCCCACTAAGGGCTAGGTGTTAGTGTGGTTGATGTTCAGTCTTAGATCAAATATTAAATATAAAAGTACTCCTTGGAGTAAATATTCTTAATCATCATCATCATCATTTGTGTTTGTACGTCACCAGCAAAAGAAAGTGTGTCAACAAGGAGATCATGGGAAAGAAAAGGAGAAAATGGAGAGCTGTTCTGAGGCAAACTGTCCCTCAGGCCTCATTCAGGCCTCTGGGATAGAGCGTGTCCAGTCTCTTAATCCAGAACCTCTCTGTTTTTAATCTATCTTGTAAATTCCACAGAGGGTTGGCCTGTAAACCAGTTATTCTGAGGGAAGTTAGGCCATGGGTCAAGAAATGTTTCACCATAAATCTACGTTTTTCAATCTTGTGTAAAATATTATGGGCGTGCTGATAAGCTCGAATACGCAATTCATTTTTAGTTTGACCCACATACTGTCTTCTGCATTTGTCACAATAAATTAGATACACACAGTTCATAGTCTGAGGGGACAGAGTTTGTTGCAGTGTAAAGATCTGTTTGGTGGTTCTGTTTTTAACCCATCTCAGTGACACGTAGTATTTGCAAGAGACCTGTTTTTTCTTCAGCGGTTCTGTGCTCACTTTACTCTGAACTAGAACGTCAATCAGGTTTTTGTTCCTTTTGTATGCCGCAATGGGTCTGTGTCTCTGCAAGTATTCTGTGCCCGTCAAAAATTTGGCAAAGTTCTGTTTGATAGCACTGTTGAGTTGTGTGCTCTGAGACGAATAGAATGACACAAAAGGAATAATTTTATTGTTTGTGTTTTCCACGTTGGACTCCGGGTTTGCTGAAATGTTCATCGCTCTTCTGAAGAGTCTCAGGGCCTTCCTGAGGACTGATCTTGAGTATCCCCTCTGTTTCAAGGCCCTGAAGAGTATCTTCACCGCCTTTAGGAATTCTTCTTCTTGAGAGCAGATTCTGTAGAATCGAAGAAGCTGTGACTTTAGAATCCCTTTAAATGTGTGCTGTGGGTGAAAACTGTTTCTGTGCAATAAGCAATGAGTATCTGTTTCTTTAAAGTATACCCTGTAATCTAGTTTGTTTTCCTTGTGAAACTTGGGCCCTTTATATGTGACCATATCTAGGAAATTGACCTGTGTGTCATCTATTTCGAATTTGACCTTTATAGATCTCTGATGCTGATTAAGATGTTTGATAAAGTCATCAAACTCATCTCTAGTATGCACCCAGATGCCCCAAATGTCATCGAGGAAACGGAAATACGAGGACGGTTTGAGAGGAAATGAAGCTAACGCTGACTCTTCCCAGCCGGCCATAAATATATTGGCGTACGAGGGGGCAAAGGTTTTTCCCATGGCCGTGCCTTTTGTCTGTAAATAGAATTTACCATTGAACTCAAAGTCGTTTTTTATTAAATTAATCTCAAGTAATTTCAGCACATTCATCCGGTCTTTTGGGATCCGGGTATTTTTCCATGCACTCTCGTACGGCCTCCATTCCTGCTTGTGTCTCAATATTTGTGTAGAGACTATCTACGTCTATTGTGAAGAGTAAAGCGTTCGAGGGAATCATCAAATCCTTTGTTTTCTGTATGAAATCATAAGTGTCTTTTAAATAGCTGTTGTGTTTCTGTGAAATTGCATTGAGATGATATTCCACAAATTCTGCTGTGTGATATGTTTCGCTACTACAATCCGACACAATTGGTCGTCCAGGAGGAATTCTGTTTGGTATGCTCCAGCTGTTTGGGTTCTTGTGTATTTTTGGAAGGAGATAAAACCTCCTTGGCCTAGGAGTACCCGAGCCAAGGAGGTATTCTTTTTGTTTTCCACTTACAACTCGTTTCTCGTACATTTCCTCTAGGATTTCCATCACTTCAATTTGTGTTTGGGGATAAATGGGTGCATCCAAGGAGCTATAATGATCCGTGACCTGCAACTGTCTAGTCCCCTCCCAAATGTAGTCTTTGCTATCCATGAGTACCACCGCGTTGCCTTTATCGGCTGGTTTGATCACAATATGTTTATTTTTTCTAAGTTGATTTAGTGCCTTCCCTTCACCCACGGATAGATTCTGTTTTTCCTTTTTTACCCAGTGCAAATGCTGATAGGCGTACCAATCCGCCCTGATGATTGAATTAATACAATTAGGAAGTTTGCACAAAGGGGGGAGCCAGTCAGATCCGTGGGTGAAGGGAGGATTTTCTTTTCTGTTTTTCTTACCCTCAAAAAAGGTTTCAAGTCTCACTCTCCTATGATAGGTTTGTAGGCTTTTTAATATTTCTACTTTTTGGGTTTTAAAGTGTCGTGGTGCTGGTACAAAGGAGAGGCCCTTTAATAGAACTGCCCTTTGCTCTGGTGTGAGGGCGAGAGTGGGTGAAAGATTAATTATGAGTTTTTCATTACCCTTTATGGGGTTGAAGGGCCCTGAAAGTTTAAATTTTGGGTCCAGTGATGCAACATGGCCCTTGCTGTAGCTGGGGTCCAATGGATGAGGTCCCTTTCGACCTCGAACCGAGCCGAGGGCAGTTCAACGATACTGTTTAAGGTTTCTCTGATATACTCATTGATCTTTGTCAGATGAGTCTGTTCCTCCACTGGTAACTGATCTGAAAAATTAATCAGTGGGAAATACAGTTCAGTGTGTGGCAGACGTCTGCGTGCCATTCTGTACATCCTTTGTATCTCTTTTGTGGATGTGACGATGCATCTCTGCGTTCTGTTATTTATGCCGAACGAGAATATCAGAACCTCTGGTTCCATCGCCATTATGGCTCTTTCCATTAGGTTTCCGGCATGCTGAAATTTTGCACCCGGGAAACTGTCAATTTGTAATTCTGTGATACAAAAAGAAGGAATTTTAGATACGTTGGAGTCGCCTATGATAACATATTTCTTCTTCAGAGTTAGACTCCAATCTGCCAGTTTGCGCGTGGTATTAATGTGACGGCTCGGTCTCCCTATCGACCGTGGCGTTTCAGGAGCTGTCGCGGGCCCTGCTGGAGTTCGTGGTTCTGGTTCTGTGTTCAGAGGGGCCACCTCTTTTTGTGGTGTCGTTTTCTCTACCTCTTCCGCATTCTCCTGTAAGAACTGTGTCAGTGAAAACTGAGGCCTAAATGGGCTTCTGGAATGTTCAGAGAATGTAGGGTGATCGGAAGCCTCAGAGGTTTCTGAGTACAAAAGTGGCGAGCAGTCTACTCTGGTGAGTGACGGGCCTGTTTTTTCTGTGTGTTTCTTGCTCGATTTTTCAACGTTCTGTTCCCTGTTATGAACTGATCCTTGAACCTTTTCGATTTTATCTGTCAAAATATCTTCAGCCGTATTGGCTGGTAACGGTTGTGCCACAGTGCGTGGCCTTGGTGGTTCAGTGGTGATTAAAGTGTCCACAAGCAGGTCCGTAAAAATTCTACGAGGCTGTCTTGGGGGTAAAGGTTCTAGGGGTCTAAGCGGTGTGACTGATGGTGAAGTGTATGCCATAGGTGGTGGTTCCAACGGTGGGAATTCTTGGTCGAATGACCAATCTCCCCGGTTTGGGGGAGGGGGGGTGGAGGTAAACCCGTCTTCCCGGTTCTGTCCCCTTATTGGGGATGTTTGGATTTGGATACTGACGTGTTTGACCCCCGTTCTGGGTCTGACTACAGCTGGTGTGGCCTGTTGTTGAGCCTGTTCAGTGTTGTTACCGTTGTTGTCAGTGTTTCCACTCATTTCAGCCATAAACAACATCTCTGTTCTTTTCAGAGACTCAAGGTTCATTTTGTTTTTGAAATTTCTTTTTGCCCAATTACTGGCTATTTCAAAAGCATGAGGCCAATCTGTCTGATTGGTCCTCTCTTTCAATTCCAGCATTGTTTGCTCAATCAGTGAATTGTAATGCTCTTCGAGAATTTGTTGTGCAGTGTGTGCCCAATTGCGTGCATTGCCATCTAGCATCTGCATCACCGTTCTGCTTGGAAGAGCTGGTTTGACTGTGTCAATTAAGAGCTGTGTTAATCTCCTAAATGATCTGGGACTATTATCGGCTACTGTAGTGGTAATCTTTCCCAGATGGTGCACCATTCGTATGAGGTCATACATCAGCTTCATGGCTGTTTTGAGCCTGGGTGGAGCTGGTGTATAGTTCGTTTTTCTGTACTCATTGACCGGCTGGTCGAAGTACCGTCTACGTGTCCCTCTCCCCTCTGTGTTTCTCTCTCTGGGGGGGTAACGTTTCTCTCTATCTCTTTTGTTGTTGTAGAAACGGTTGTCTCTACTGTAATGAGATTCGTTGTTTGTGTCACAACCTGCTCTGTTATCAAAGGAGATTGAGTCTCTTCCTCTGGTCAGTGAAGACCGGGTTGAGTCGACATGCATGTCTCTATAACTGACGTTGTGAGCACGAGGATGTCCTGGAGCCCCATATTCATCCTCCTCTTGTACGTACTCATCATATTCAGTTTGGTCGACTCTGATGTGATCTCTTTCTTGTGAGTTCGTTCTCTCTCTATGTTGAGCATAGTCAATGTTGTTTTGTTTTCTTTGTGGAAAATCTGATGAACGATAATAATATGGTGGTGGTGCTTCATCTGCAGCCACATCATAGTGACCACTGGGGGGCAATGACCTCATGAATCTCCTATTACTACCACGTCCCCTTCTCTCTTTGGATCTTTTGAATTCGGAATTTATGAATTCTCTGATGGGTGGGTTTTGCTTATTGTGTGTGGGTCGATTGGAACCAGTGTACCCCTGTCTGTGTGGAGCTCGGTCACCCTGAGGTAATCTGTCATGATAATATTTATCATTTTCAATAGGTGGACGATCATAATTACTAGAACGGAGACCACGTTCTCTCTGGTCTCCATTTATCCCTAATTCATGTCTAATAGCCCGTGAACGGGCTGTTGTGGGGATGTCACCATCATCACGTGGTCTTGGACGGGTGTAGTAACCCCCAGAAGAAACATCTCTGTCTGCAAACCGACGTGAGTGACGGGGATCATCAGCACGGAAACGTGCTCTTGTGTTTCTTGAGTTTGATCTAAATCTCTCATTTACTGGAGGTTCCATGAATTTCACGCGTTGCTATGGAGCCCTTCTTGGCTCGCTGCGTGCTCCGTAACCATCCATACAGTAAAATATTAGAATATAAAATCAAAGACAAGAGAAAGAAAAAGTAAAGGATCCTATAATCACGACGTTCAGATCAATCGCGACGTTTCGAAGCAGGCAGCTTCTTCTTCAGGCTGTGTCTAAACGTCGTATTGGTTAGAAAGAAATACAGATAAGAATGTTAGGTTGTGTCTTCATCGAGTGATTCCGACCGAATGACTGTAGCAGCGCTCTCCATCAATATGTAGCAAGGGGGCGCTGCCCGTGACGTCACTCATCCACTCACGTGAGAGTCCAACCCACTGTAGCCGAAACACGAATTAAAATATGAAAATAAAAAGATTTTTCTGAAATAACACCTCTAAAAAATACTTCTATTATCCTTTTACCTAGAATCAGTCTGTTTCGATTTTTAGAATCATGTATGTGAAAGTTATTAGACGAAAACTGCTCTGGGCTCGAAAATAAAGAGGTCCTGGAAGCTGAGTATCTCAGAAAATCAGCTTAGCCTCTCCCCTGGTTAAACAGACAAATAAGTGCTGCTTTTTGCAAAATCATGGTCTCAAAATTTAGTTATAGGTCTTTTTTATCCCAAAGTGGTGTTTTTAGAATTTTAGAATCATGTATGTGAAAGTTATTAGATGAAAACTGCTCTGAGCTCGAAAATAAAGAGGTCCTGGAAGCTGAGTATCTCAGAAAATCAGCTTAGCCTCTCCCCTGGTTAAACAGACAAATAAGTGCTGCTTTTTGCAAAATCATGGTCTCAAAAATTAGTTATAGGTCTTCTTTGTCCAAAAATTGTGTTTTTAGATTTTTTAGAAAAACGTCGTGTTCATGTAAACACGATACCGAGTGCAGGGGGGGAAAAAAAGGCAAAGGTCCTGGATGCTCACAGCTGTTGACGATAAAAATGTTATTTGTGGAGGTACTATAAAGCCAATTAGTGTTTTAAAAGAAAAAGGTCTTGTAAATAGATGTTTTGATTGTGTGTCTCTCAGGGGAGTTGTTTGTAGATTTTTAGAGCCATGTTTATGGTTGATTTTGTAACAAAGAGTGTGCGCTTTCGGTGTTGGACAAAATATTTTTTGATGTTTGTTGTAAAATACGATCAAAAGAAAAGAAAAAGAGGGTTTTTTTTAATGGTTACCATAGAGGTGTTATATTTATAATAATCCTGTTTTATGGCTAGAGTCTCTGTTAGGAGACCTGTATTTCCTTCTAAATCCTTTAAAAATGATATGATTGCTGTAAAAACTACAAGAGTATTTTCTGTTGTTTCATTGTATGTATCTGCAAGTATTCAAGAAATCTCTCCAAATTCAACTTTGTACACGTCTCCAGTATTTTTAGGTAGTCATAGATTCCACATGAGTTAAGGAAATCTGTTTTTAAAGTTCAAATGGAATTTTTTAACAAATTGTTTGAAGAAAACTATGTTTAAAATAGATAGTGTATAGGTAATCCAATTTATATGGGTGTTTTTCTTAAATTGTTAAAGGAATCATAGGGAAATTAATTGTAGGTTCCTTGTGTTTTTAATGCTGTATTGTATCAAAATGTGTATATATATATATAAAAAAGATATCAGGTGGACCGCTTTATGGTAGTAGGCCCTCTCTTGCAAAAACCAGAAGTTCAGAGACGAGGCACGGGCTTGGTTAGGGATTACAGACCCAGAAGCCAGAACAAAGTCCAACTCCGGTTATGCACTGTCCTTCCACTTCAACTGACCGCTTCTGGCCTTGTTTCGATTAGGCCTCGTTCCCAAAAGCAGTCCACCTTTTTAATGAATCAGTGTTTTTCATAATCATTCAGTTGTTATGAATGTGTAATGATGACGATGATAAAAGTGTATCCGATTATATAGCTGTTTATAATGTATTATATACATTTTTTATATTTATTTTTTTGTGTACCTCCCTCATAGTATGTAATGTGTCTCATAGGGGTATGAAAGATAGGTGTGTATCCTATAGGGCTAGAAATGCTAGGTTTTAAATTGTGCGAGTACCCCACTAAGGGCTAGGTGTTAGTGTGGTTGATGTTCAGCCTTATTTATTTTATGGGGGTGTCCTACTAAGGTGTTATTTTGTGCGAGTACCCCACTAAGGGCTAGGTGTTAGTGTGGTTGATGTTCAGTCTTAGATCAAATATTAAATATAAAAGTACTCTTTGGAGTAAATATTCTTAATCATCATCATCATCATCATTTGTGTTTGTACGTCACCAGCAAAAGAAAGTGTGTCAACAAGGAGATCATGGGAAAGAAAAGGAGAAAATGGAGAGCTGTTCTGAGGCAAACTGTCCCTCAGGCCTCATTCAGGCCTCTGGGATAGAGCGTGTCCAGTCTCTTAATCCAGAACCTCTCTGTTTTTAATCTATCTTGTAAATTCCACAGAGGGTTGGCCTGTAAACCAGTTATTCTGAGGGAAGTTAGGCCATGGGTCAAGAAATGTTTCACCATAAATCTACGTTTTTCAATCTTGTGTAAAATATTATGGGCGTGCTGATAAGCTCGAATACGCAATTCATTTTTAGTTTGACCCACATACTGTCTTCTGCATTTGTCACAATAAATTAGATACACACAGTTGATCGTCTGAGGGGACAGAGTTTGTTGCAGTGTAAAGATCTGTTTGGTGGTTCTGTTTTTAACCCATCTCAGTGACACGTAGTATTTGCAAGAGACCTGTTTTTTCTTCAGCGGTTCTGTGCTCACTTTACTCTGAACTAGAACGTCAATCAGGTTTTTGTTCCTTTTGTATGCCGCAATGGGTCTGTGTCTCTGCAAGTATTCTGTGCCCGTCAAAAATTTGGCAAAGTTCTGTTTGATAGCACTGTTGAGTTGTGTGCTCTGAGACGAATAGAATGACACAAAAGGAATAATTTTATTGTTTGTGTTTTCCACGTTGGACTCCGGGTTTGCTGAAATGTTCATCGCTCTTCTGAAGAGTCTCAGGGCCTTCCTGAGGACTGATCTTGAGTATCCCCTCTGTTTCAAGGCCCTGAAGAGTATCTTCACCGCCTTTAGGAATTCTTCTTCTTGAGAGCAGATTCTGTAGAATCGAAGAAGCTGTGACTTTAGAATCCCTTTAAATGTGTGCTGTGGGTGAAAACTGTTTCTGTGCAATAAGCAATGAGTATCTGTTTCTTTAAAGTATACCCTGTAATCTAGTTTGTTTTCCTTGTGAAACTTGGGCCCTTTATATGTGACCATATCTAGGAAATTGACCTGTGTGTCATCTATTTCGAATTTGACCTTTATAGATCTCTGATGCTGATTAAGATGTTTGATAAAGTCATCAAACTCATCTCTAGTATGCACCCAGATGCCCCAAATGTCATCGAGGAAACGGAAATACGAGGACGGTTTGAGAGGAAATGAAGCTAACGCTGACTCTTCCCAGCCGGCCATAAATATATTGGCGTACGAGGGGGCAAAGGTTTTTCCCATGGCCGTGCCTTTTGTCTGTAAATAGAATTTACCATTGAACTCAAAGTCGTTTTTTATTAAATTAATCTCAAGTAATTTCAGCACATATTCATCCGGTCTTTTGGGATCCGGGTATTTTTCCATGCACTCTCGTACGGCCTCCATTCCTGCTTGTGTCTCAATATTTGTGTAGAGACTATCTACGTCTATTGTGAAGAGTAAAGCGTTCGAGGGAATCATCAAATCCTTTGTTTTCTGTATGAAATCATAAGTGTCTTTTAAATAGCTGTTGTGTTTCTGTGAAATTGCATTGAGATGATATTCCACAAATTCTGCTGTGTGATATGTTTCGCTACTACAATCCGACACAATTGGTCGTCCAGGAGGAATTCTGTTTGGTATGCTCCAGCTGTTTGGGTTCTTGTGTATTTTTGGAAGGAGATAAAACCTCCTTGGCCTAGGAGTACCCGAGCCAAGGAGGTATTCTTTTTGTTTTCCACTTACAACTCGTTTCTCTTACATTTCCTCTAGGATTTCCATCACTTCAATTTGTGTTTGGGGATAAATGGGTGCATCCAAGGAGCTATAATGATCCGTGACCTGCAACTGTCTAGTCCCCTCCCAAATGTAGTCTTTGCTATCCATGAGTACCACCGCGTTGCCTTTATCGGCTGGTTTGATCACAATATGTTTATTTTTTCTGAGTTGATTTAGTGCCTTCCCTTCACCCACGGATAGATTCTGTTTTTCCTTTTTTCCCCAGTGCAAATGCTGATAGGCGTACCAATCCGCCCTGATGATTGAATTAATACAATTAGGAAGTTTGCACAAAGGGGGGAGCCAGTCAGATCCGTGGGTGAAGGGAGGTTTTTCTTTTCTGTTTTTCTTACCCTCAAAAAAGGTTTCAAGTCTCACTCTCCTATGATAGGTTTGTAGGCTTTTTAATATTTCTACTTTTTGGGTTTTAAAGTGTCGTGGTGCTGGTACAAAGGAGAGGCCCTTTAATAGAACTGCCCTTTGCTCTGGTGTGAGGGCGAGAGTGGGTGAAAGATTAATTATGAGTTTCTCATTACCCTTTATGGGGTTGAAGGGCCCTGAAAGTTTAAATTTTGGGTCCAGTGATGCAACATGGCCCTTGCTGTAGCTGGGGTCCAATAGATGAGGTCCCTTTCGACCTCGAACCGAGCCGAGGGCAGTTCAACGATACTGTTTAAGGTTTCTCTGATATACTCATTGATCTTTGTCAGATGAGTCTGTTCCTCCACTGGTAACTGATCTGAAAAATTAATCAGGGGAAGATACAGTATCAGTGTGTTGCAGACGTCTGTGCGTGCCATTCATGTACATCCTTTCGTAACCCTTTGGTGGTGTGACGATGCATCTCTGCGTTCTGTTATTTATGCCGAACGAGAATATCAGAACCTCTGGTTCCATCGCCATTATGGCTCTTTCCATTAGGTTTCCGGCATGCTGAAATTTTGCACCCGGGAAACTGTCAATTTGTAATTCTGTGATACTAAAAGAAGGAATTTTAGATACGTTGGAGTCGCCTATGATAACATATTTCTTCTTCAGAGTTAGACTCCAATCTGCCAGTTTGCGCGTGGTATTAATGTGACGGCTCGGTCTCCCTATCGACCGTGGCGTTTCAGGAGCTGTCGCGGGCCCTGCTGGAGTTCGTGGTTCTGGTTCTGTGTTCAGAGGGGCCACCTCTTTTTGTGGTGTCGTTTTCTCTACCTCTTCCGCATTCTCCTGTAAGAACTGTGTCAGTGAAAACTGAGGCCTAAATGGGCTTCTGGAATGTTCAGAGAATGTAGGGTGATCGGAAGCCTCAGAGGTTTCTGAGTACAAAAGTGGCGAGCAGTCTACTCTGGTGAGTGACGGGCCTGTTTTTTCTGTGTGTTTCTTGCTCGATTTTTCAACGTTCTGTTCCCTGTTATGAACTGATCCTTGAACCTTTTCGATTTTATCTGTCAAAATATCTTCAGCCGTATTGGCTGGTAACGGTTGTGCCACAGTGCGTGGCCTTGGTGGTTCAGTGGTGATTAAAGTGTCCACAAGCAGGTCCGTAAAAATTCTACGAGGCTGTCTTGGGGGTAAAGGTTCTAGGGGTCTAAGCGGTGTGACTGATGGTGAAGTGTATGCCATAGGTGGTGGTTCCAACGGTGGGAATTCTTGGTCGAATGACCAATCTCCCCGGTTTGGGGGAGGGGGGGTGGAGGTAAACCCGTCTTCCCGGTTCTGTCCCCTTATTGGGGATGTTTGGATTTGGATACTGACGTGTTTGACCCCCGTTCTGGGTCTGACTACAGCTGGTGTGGCCTGTTGTTGAGCCTGTTCAGTGTTGTTACCGTTGTTGTCAGTGTTTCCACTCATTTCAGCCATAAACAACATCTCTGTTCTTTTCAGAGTCTCAAGGTTCATTTTGTTTTTGAAATTTCTTTTTGCCCAATTACTGGCTATTTCAAAAGCATGAGGCCAATCTGTCTGATTGGTCCTCTCTTTCAATTCCAGCATTGTTTGCTCAATCAGTGAATTGTAATGCTCTTCGAGAATTTGTTGTGCAGTGTGTGCCCAATTGCGTGCATTGCCATCTAGCATCTGCATCACCGTTCTGCTTGGAAGAGCTGGTTTGACTGTGTCAATTAAGAGCTGTGTTAATCTCCTAAATGATCTGGGACTATTATCGGCTACTGTAGTGGTAATCTTTCCCAGATGGTGCACCATTCGTATGAGGTCATACATCAGCTTCATGGCTGTTTTGAGCCTGGGTGGAGCTGGTGTATAGTTCGTTTTTCTGTACTCATTGACCGGCTGGTCGAAGTACCGTCTACGTGTCCCTCTCCCCTCTGTGTTTTTCTCTCTGGGGGGGTAACGTTTCTCTCTATCTCTTTTGTTGTTGTAGAAACGGTTGTCTCTACTGTAATGAGATTCGTTGTTTGTGTCACGACCTGCTCTGTTATCAAAGGAGATTGAGTCTCTTCCTCTGGTCAGTGAAGACCGGGTTGAGTCGACATGCATGTCTCTATAACTGACGTTGTGAGCACGAGGATGTCCTGGAGCCCCATATTCATCCTCTTCTTGTACGTACTCATCATATTCAGTTTGGTCGACTCTGATGTGATCTCTTTCTTGTGAGTTCGTTCTCTCTCTATGTTGAGCATAGTCGATGTTGTTTTGTTTTCTTTGTGGAAAATCTGATGAACGATAATAATATGGTGGTGGTGCTTCGTCTGCAGCCACATCATAGTGACCACTGGGGGGCAATGACCTCATGAATCTCCTATTACTACCACGTCCCCTTCTCTCTTTGGATCTTTTGAATTCGGAATTTATGAATTCTCTGATGGGTGGGTTTTGCTTATTGTGTGTGGGTCGATTGGAACCAGTGTGCCCCTGTCTGTGTGGAGCTCGGTCACCCTGAGGTAATCTGTCATGATAATATTTATCATTTTCAATAGGTGGACGATCATAATTACTAGAACGGAGACCACGTTCTCTCTGGTCTCCATTTATCCCTAATTCATGTCTAATAGCCCGTGAACGGGCTGTTGTGGGGATGTCACCATCATCACGTGGTCTTGGACGGGTGTAGTAACCCCCAGAAGAAACATCTCTGTCTGCAAACCGACGTGAGTGACGGGGATCATCAGCACGGAAACGTGCTCTTGTGTTTCTTGAGTTTGATCTAAATCTCTCATTTACTGGAGGTTCCATGAATTTCACGCGTTGCTGTGGAGCCCTTCTTGGCTCGCTGCGTGCTCCGTAACCATCCATACAGTAAAATATTAGAATATAAAATCAAAGACAAGAGAAAGAAAAAGTTAAGGATCCTATAATCACGACGTTCAGATCAATCGCGACGTTTCGAAGCAGGCAGCTTCTTCTTCAGGCTGTGTCTAAACGTCGTATTGGTTAGAAAGAAATACAGATAAGAATGTTAGGTTGTGTCTTCATCGAGTGATTCCGACCGAATGACTGTAGCAGCGCTCTCCATCAATATGTAGCAAGGGGGCGCTGCCCGTGACGTCACTCATCCACTCACGTGAGAGTCCAACCCACTGTAGCCGAAACACGAATTAAAATATGAAAATAAAAAGATTTTTCTGAAATAACACCTCTAAAAAATACTTCTATTATCCTTTTACCCAGAATCAGTCTGTTTCGATTTTTAGAATCATGTATGTGAAAGTTATTAGACGAAAACTGCTCTGGGCTCGAAAATAAAGAGGTCCTGGAAGCTGAGTATCTCAGAAAATCAGCTTAGCCTCTCCCCTGGTTAAACAGACAAATAAGTGCTGCTTTTTGCAAAATCATGGTCTCAAAATTTAGTTATAGGTCTTTTTTATCCCAAAGTGGTGTTTTTAGAATTTTAGAATCATGTATGTGAAAGTTATTAGATGAAAACTGCTCTGAGCTCGAAAATAAAGAGGTCCTGGAAGCTGAGTATCTCAGAAAATCAGTTTAGCCTCTCCCCTGGTTAAACAGACAAATAAGTGCTGCTTTTTGCAAAATCATGGTCTCAAAAATTAGTTATAGGTCTTCTTTGTCCAAAAATGGTGTTTTTAGATTTTTTTAAAAAACGTCGTGTTCATGTAAACACGATACCGAGTGCAGGGGGGGAAAAAAAGGCAAAGGTCCTGGATGCTCACAGCTGTTGACGATAAAAATGTTATTTGTGGAGGTACTATAAAGCCAATTAGTGTTTTAAAAGAAAAATTTCTTGTAAATAGATGTTTTTATTGTGTGTCTCTCAGGGGAGTTGTTTGTAGATTTTTAGAGCCATGTTTATGGTTGATTTTGTAACAAAGAGTGTGCGGTTTCGGTGTTGGACAAAATATTTTTTGATGTTTGTTGTAAAATACGATCAAAAGAAAAGAAAAAGAGGGTTTTTTTTTTTTTTTTAATGGTTACCATAGAGGTGTTATATTTATAATAATCCTGTTTTATGGCTAGAGTCTCTGTTAGGAGACCTGTATTTCCTTCTAAATCCTTTAAAAATGATATGATTGCTGTAAAAACTACAAGAGTATTTTCTGTTGTTTCATTGTATGTATCTGCAAGTATTCAAGAAATCTCTCCAAATTCAACTTTGTACACGTCTCCAGTATTTTTAGGTAGTCATAGATTCCACATGAGTTAAGGAAATCTGTTTTTAAAGTTCAAATGGAATTTTTTAACAAATTGTTTGAAGAAAACTATGTTTAAAATAGATAGTGTATAGGTAATCCAATTTATATGGGTGTTTTTCTTAAATTGTTAAAGGAATCATAGGGAAATTAATTGTAGGTTCCTTGTGTTTTTAATGCTGTATTGTATCAAAATGTGTATATATATATATATATAAAAAAAAAAAAGATATCAGGTGGCTCGCTTTATGTAGTAGCTCTCTCATGCAAAACCAAAGTTCAGAGACGATGCCATCGGCTTGGTTAGGGTTTACAGACCCAGAAGCCAGAACAAAGTCCAACTCCGGTTATGTACTGTCCTTCCACTTCAACTGACCGCTTCTGGCCTTGTTTCGATTAGGCCTCGTTCCCAAAAGCAGTCCACCTTTTTAATGAATCAGTGTTTTTCATAATCATTCAGTTGTTATGAATGTGTAATGATGACGATGATAAAAGTGTATCCGATTATATAGCTGTTTATAATGTATTATATACATTTTTTATATTTATTTTTTTGTGTACCTCCCTCATAGTATGTAATGTGTCTCATAGGGGTATGAAAGATAGGTGTGTATCCTATAGGGCTAGAAATGCTAGGTTTTAAATTGTGCGAGTACCCCACTAAGGGCTAGGTGTTAGTGTGGTTGATGTTCAGCCTTATTTATTTTATGGGGGTGTCCTACTATGGGGTTATTTTGTGCGAGTACCCCACTAAGGGCTAGGTGTTAGTGTGGTTGATGTTCAGTCTTAGATCAAATATTAAATATAAAAGTACTCCTTGGAGTAAATATTCTTAATCATCATCATCATTTGTGTTTGTACGTCACCAGCAAAAGAAAGTGTGTCAACAAGGAGATCATGGGAAAGAAAAGGAGAAAATGGAGAGCTGTTCTGAGGCAAACTGTCCCTCAGGCCTCATTCAGGCCTCTGGGATAGAGCGTGTCCAGTCTCTTAATCCAGAACCTCTCTGTTTTTAATCTATCTTGTAAATTCCACAGAGGGTTGGCCTGTAAACCAGTTATTCTGAGGGAAGTTAGGCCATGGGTCAAGAAATGTTTCACCATAAATCTACGTTTTTCAATCTTGTGTAAAATATTATGGGCGTGCTGATAAGCTCGAATACGCAATTCATTTTTAGTTTGACCCACATACTGTCTTCTGCATTTGTCACAATAAATTAGATACACACAGTTCATAGTCTGAGGGGACAGAGTTTGTTGCAGTGTAAAGATCTGTTTGGTGGTTCTGTTTTTAACCCATCTCAGTGACACGTAGTATTTGCAAGAGACCTGTTTTTTCTTCAGCAGTTCTGTGCTCACTTTACTCTGAACTAGAACGTCAATCAGGTTTTTGTTCCTTTTGTATGCCGCAATGGGTCTGTGTCTCTGCAAGTATTCTGTGCCCGTCAAAAATTTGGCAAAGTTCTGTTTGATAGCACTGTTGAGTTGTGTGCTCTGAGACGAATAAAATGACACAAAAGGAATAATTTTATTGTTTGTGTTTTCCACGTTGGACTCCGGGTTTGCTGAAATGTTCATCGCTCTTCTGAAGAGTCTCAGGGCCTTCCTGAGGACTGATCTTGAGTATCCCCTCTGTTTCAAGGCCCTGAAGAGTATCTTCACCGCCTTTAGGAATTCTTCTTCTTGAGAGCAGATTCTGTAGAATCGAAGAAGCTGTGACTTTAGAATCCCTTTAAATGTGTGCTGTGGGTGAAAACTGTTTCTGTGCAATAAGCAATGAGTATCTGTTTCTTTAAAGTATACCCTGTAATCTAGTTTGTTTTCCTTGTGAAACTTGGGCCCTTTATATGTGACCATATCTAGGAAATTGACCTGTGTGTCATCTATTTCGAATTTGACCTTTATAGATCTCTGATGCTGATTAAGATGTTTGATAAAGTCATCAAACTCATCTCTAGTATGCACCCAGATGCCCCAAATGTCATCGAGGAAACGGAAATACGAGGACGGTTTGAGAGGAAATGAAGCTAACGCTGACTCTTCCCAGCCGGCCATAAATATATTGGCGTACGAGGGGGCAAAGGTTTTTCCCATGGCCGTGCCTTTTGTCTGTAAATAGAATTTACCATTGCACTCAAAGTCGTTTTTTATTAAATTAATCTCAAGTAATTTCAGCACATATTCATCCGGTCTTTTGGGATCCGGGTATTTTTCCATGCACTCTCGTACGGCCTCCATTCCTGCTTGTGTCTCAATATTTGTGTAGAGACTATCTACGTCTATTGTGAAGAGTAAAGCGTTCGAGGGAATCATCAAATCCTTTGTTTTCTGTATGAAATCATAAGTGTCTTTTAAATAGCTGTTGTGTTTCTGTGAAATTGCATTGAGATGATATTCCACAAATTCTGCTGTGTGATATGTTTCGCTACTACAATCCGACACAATTGGTCGTCCAGGAGGAATTCTGTTTGGTATGCTCCAGCTGTTTGGGTTCTTGTGTATTTTTGGAAGGAGATAAAACCTCCTTGGCCTAGGAGTACCCGAGCCAAGGAGGTATTCTTTTTGTTTTCCACTTACAACTCGTTTCTCGTACATTTCCTCTAGGATTTCCATCACTTCAATTTGTGTTTGGGGATAAATGGGTGCATCCAAGGAGCTATAATGATCCGTGACCTGCAACTGTCTAGTCCCCTCCCAAATGTAGTCTTTGCTATCCATGAGTACCACCGCGTTGCCTTTATCGGCTGGTTTGATCACAATATGTTTATTTTTTCTAAGTTGATTTAGTGCCTTCCCTTCACCCACGGATAGATTCTGTTTTTCCTTTTTTCCCCAGTGCAAATGCTGATAGGCGTACCAATCCGCCCTGATGATTGAATTAATACAATTAGGAAGTTTGCACAAAGGGGGGAGCCAGTCAGATCCGTGGGTGAAGGGAGGTTTTTCTTTTCTGTTTTTCTTACCCTCAAAAAAGGTTTCAAGTCTCACTCTCCTATGATAGGTTTGTAGGCTTTTTAATATTTCTACTTTTTGTGTTTTAAAGTGTCGTGGTGCTGGTACAAAGGAGAGGCCCTTTAATAGAACTGCCCTTTGCTCTGGTGTGAGGGCGAGAGTGGGTGAAAGATTAATTATGAGTTTTTCATTACCCTTTATGGGGTTGAAGGGCCCTGAAAGTTTAAATTTTGGGTCCAGTGATGCAACATGGCCCTTGCTGTAGCTGGGGTCCAATGGATGAGGTCCCTTTCGACCTCGAACCGAGCCGAGGGCAGTTCAACGATACTGTTTAAGGTTTCTCTGATATACTCATTGATCTTTGTCAGATGAGTCTGTTCCTCCACTGGTAACTGATCTGAAAAATTAATCAGTGGGAAATACAGTTCAGTGTGTGGCAGACGTCTGCGTGCCATTCTGTACATCCTTTGTATCTCTTTTGTGGATGTGACGATGCATCTCTGCGTTCTGTTATTTATGCCGAACGAGAATATCAGAACCTCTGGTTCCATCGCCATTATGGCTCTTTCCATTAGGTTTCCGGCATGCTGAAATTTTGCACCCGGGAAACTGTCAATTTGTAATTCTGTGATACAAAAAGAAGGAATTTTAGATACGTTGGAGTCGCCTATGATAACATATTTCTTCTTCAGAGTTAGACTCCAATCTGCCAGTTTGCGCGTGGTATTAATGTGACGGCTCGGTCTCCCTATCGACCGTGGCGTTTCAGGAGCTGTCGCGGGCCCTGCTGGAGTTCGTGGTTCTGGTTCTGTGTTCAGAGGGGCCACCTCTTTTTGTGGTGTCGTTTTCTCTACCTCTTCCGCATTCTCCTGTAAGAACTGTGTCAGTGAAAACTGAGGCCTAAATGGGCTTCTGGAATGTTCAGAGAATGTAGGGTGATCGGAAGCCTCAGAGGTTTCTGAGTACAAAAGTGGCGAGCAGTCTACTCTGGTGAGTGACGGGCCTGTTTTTTCTGTGTGTTTCTTGCTCGATTTTTCAACGTTCTGTTCCCTGTTATGAACTGATCCTTGAACCTTTTCGATTTTATCTGTCAAAATATCTTCAGCCGTATTGGCTGGTAACGGTTGTGCCACAGTGCGTGGCCTTGGTGGTTCAGTGGTGATTAAAGTGTCCACAAGCAGGTCCGTAAAAATTCTACGAGGCTGTCTTGGGGGTAAAGGTTCTAGGGGTCTAAGCGGTGTGACTGATGGTGAAGGGTAT
>JADLZN010009619.1:0-93462 GCA_018155175.1 Sinocyclocheilus anophthalmus | reverse complement strand
CACTACTACGGCAATATACGGTTTATCTGAGTCTTTATTATTATAATTTTCATTAAATTAAAGAGGGATGCCGATATATCGGCCACCATATCAGTATCGGCCGATAAATGCTCATTTTTTCTGTTATAGGTATCGGCCTGATAAGAAAATTTGGCTGATATCTTAAAGCCGATAAATAATGCTTTATTTCCTTCAGAGACACTTCAGATGCGCGCTGTGCGTTTGCAGCCTTTTGTGCAATTGTACGTTGTAATATTGCGTTTATTTTATGCATATATATCTGATTTATCTCATATAGAATAAGTTTGGTTAAGTTAAAAGAGCGCTTCAATTTACCGGTGATCGTCTTTAGCTCAGCGCACGCAGCTAAAACAGCAGTGCACAACATTAATAACTATGAGTGGGAATGTTGTGTATATAACATTCTAAAGAGAACATTATTATAATAAAACGTTGCGCATTCTTTGGGTTTAGTTGCTGTGTGTCAGCGCGTTGTGATGGGAAGAGCGCACACAACAGGATCACCATTCTGGACTATAGCACGCAAATACAATGCATCATTTTGTACATATATAAGTGATATTATGTTTATGTGGTATTAATATTAATCTCAGGATGCTTTTCCTTGAGTTAAATAAGCTGCCAGAAAAACGCTTCAGTTTACCATGTTCATCCAGCTCTTCAGCTTCAGCACGTGCAGCTCAAACAGCTGCTATTTAAAACAGTGGTATTAACTAGTTACTTTTTCAAAATCATTGATACAATATTAATAATAACAACCACTTGTATTTTTATCTTATTATTTTCATCAACAATATGGATTAGTAATTAAAATCATTTAATTATTGTCTGTGCAGAGGCTATTCCGTTTTATTGATCTGTGGCGCATTTATTTTGATTCTTTACACGTGTAATGATGTTCAGTGACTTGTTTGCATTATTTATGCTTTATTTTATTTATTTGTAAGACTTTTTTTTATGACTAAATTTGGTAATGGGAGGGTAAAATTATTTTTAAAAATGCACTGTTCAAACTAGGCTGATTATGTTGAAGTGTTTGGGATGTGGCATTTAATGATGAGACCTTTTTTGTAATCAGGCTCTCAAAAAGTATATAAAAACAATTTGGATATAGATTTATCGGCCAACGTATCGGTTATCGGCTTTCAAAAATGAAGAATAATCGGTTATCGGTATCGGCCAAATTTTCATATCGGTGAATACCTAAAATAAAGTATATTTATAAGGCAATGCCTTTATCGCTGCTTAAATACTATGAAATATGTTTCGTGCCTTATTCTGTGAAAGAAGGCCTCATCATCTCGCAGAAGGATTTATTTCAAACACTCGACTGATGTTATGTGAGTTTGGAGTAAAAATATGTTATAAATGTGGTATTTTCACATGCATTCACATGGAGCAGCATTTACTTTGCAAGTAGCCGTAGTTCACTGAGAAGCATGCAAACAGCTGATTTTTGTGTAGCTTGTCATGTGAAATCCGGCTCGGTAGTAAATGTGCTCCATCTGAAAGACTTGATGATGATTTCGCTTATTACAGAAGCGCTTTTTTAAAAAAATGCACACATGACAATAGCATCAATTAATCGTGCAGCCCTTAATTCTAGGTATACATTTCATATTTTCTTAATCCTCATTGTTGTAACAATAGGTGCAATTATCACCAACTATTACATGATACCAATAGGGCTGGGTATCGAGTTCGATACTTCTTATGCACCGACCGAATTGCCTCGATACCATCGAGTATTGAAAAACGTCTCGTCGTTCGGTACCAAATTTCGATACCTAAGGGGTTAATCTCATCAGCGTCAGTGAGCCAATAAGCCTGCAGCACTTGCCGGTGTGTTCGACTAGAGGCGCGGCGCAGATCGATCATCCGCGAGAGCGATTCGAAAGTGCACGGAGCAGTCTGCTCTCTTTAGCTCTCGTGGTACTGTAATACCACCAGTATAGAGTAGCGCGGGAGCTGCGTGGAGTTACGATCATATGCAGATGTCCATTCATACTAACGTTACACGACCGAAAGCGCGTGTTATGTGACCATTCATGCACACTGTAGCATCATGCTACATAAGACAATAAATAAGATTTATATTCCGCTTTTACTCAAAACTCACTTTAAACCACCATCGAGTGTTTGTAATAACTTCCGATTGCCATCTAACAGGGCCGGATTTACACATTGCTCAAGACATTGAGCAAATAAACATAAACAAAAGGGTAAAAAATGACAAACTATTTCCATGTCTTCCACCTTTTTTATGTAGGCTACGGAAATCACGCTTTCTTTCGTTCTCTCTCACAGACGCGCACACAGTGCAGACACGCGGAGACACAAACAGAAACTTCTTGTCAGCGCTGCACTGCGAATTTATCAGTAAAATAGTTTTGCAGCTGAAAAGCTACATGACATTTCTCAGTAGTGAGGTTCATGAAGGAGTTTAACTTAAAGAATCTCTATTAGTAGACGCTGCTGAGAGACGCATAGACGCAGGTATTCACACGCACTTAATCTCTCTCTCTCCCTCTCTCTAATAACCGCATTAGACTTCATTAATAACTGCGTAAAGCTGCATATCAATGGCTCAAGCCTCTGTTATCAGCTCTAAAATTACGTTTTGGAATTTGCAACGGAAGGTTTGGGATGAGGTGCGTAAAAAAATTAGTTCAACCCACACGAGATTTCAGGACGGAAACATGTCAAATGTCTTGAAACAAATGATCTGAACAATGTCTTGATGTGTGGTTGGGACTCCAGGCCGTTAAAATTATTAGAGAAGTAATGCACTCCCGAAGTGGTTACGTGGCCACGACGCCGCGCCTATATGGAACGGTCTTTCTCAGTTCTCAAACAAATTAAGAACTATTCGATTTTTATTGACTGAACGCAAGCGCTTATTCCGATTTAAAACACTGTATTGGTTTCCATTGATTAAGAAATATTTTTGTTTGCTTGGGTGGTAATATTAGGTCTATTATATTAATAGCGAAGGGGGCCCATAAAAGGTAAATCCGGACCTGCCATCTAATGAAATGAAATCTGTTATTACCTCTGAGTCAGAGCAGCGCTCATGGAAGAGAGAACACAAGCAGACAGCGCTGGAAGCTGCTAATGCTCATCAGTAAATCAGTGGAAAATAAATAGAAATCATGATTCTGTCTGAGCTATGCATTTTAAAACAAAAAAAGCGCTAGTGTAAACAAAGCCTAAAGGATGTGGAAACTGAAAACTATTTGAACTATTAAAACTATTTGCACTGATTTATAGTGTTGGTTACATTTTGTTCCTTTGTACAGTGGCTCAAGAGATGAGTCTTTGAGTTTGTATAAACATCAACAAGCTGAAAAATAAAACCAAAGTTTTTTAGATAATGTAATCTTGTTAAAATTGATTTCATAAAATTGGTATCGAAAAAGTATCGTTCAGGAACCGGTATCGAAATCAAGGTATCGGTATCGAAAAATTTTGAACGATACCCAGCCCTAGATAGCACACGCATCATTCAAGATAAAATGACGGTGTCACAACTGAAGCTACACAAAACAAACATAAAAATATTATATATTTAAACCCGAAGAAGAATATTGTTAGAAAAAGAATTGCAATAAAACGATACCACAGCCCTAGTTTTAATAACTTACATGGATTCTCAGCTAAACACATCATGATTCCATGTGGTGACAGTGAAAAATGAAAAAGTCCAAGGGATTTGAATGCTTTTAAGTGACACCAATAAAAATTCCTCTTCTTAGTAACTCCAGATGAGTTTGTTTTCGTGATGCCATTCACTTACATGCTGCGATTTCACATTATAAACTTCAAATGCCATTAAAGTCTGTCATATTGAAAGATATTAACAGTCTTACTCCCACTGGTGCTGCTGACTCACGTACAGTATGAGCCCTGCGTCTGCTGTTAACAGTAGTAGTCAGAGGCGGGACATCTGGCCCATCAGCCAAAGGTTATGTTGGTTATCTTAAAGGAGCTCAAGCAGGTCTTGTCAGAGTAAACTGTGTTTGTTAAATGCCCTACTGAAACCAGAGCCTCTCCGATGGCTTGACTCATGTTTTATTCAGGCTCTGCCAGTCCAGCAACAAATACATCTGAAACCTGTGACTAAAATCACACAACCCATCCATCCTGATTGAAACCAGCAACCCATTCTTATGCCTGCACCTAATCCTTCAGATGACAAAAGTGCATTGACCAGATTGAAACCCCTAATAATATTCTAATTGCACATTGGTGAAAATCACAAAAAAAAACTGGTCAGGAACATGTTTGGGTCATCTTTCACAAAATAAATGTAAGGAAATAGACCATATATTTTGTACCATTAGTATGTAAAAAATTCATTTTGGGGGGGAAACGTGTATAACCGTCATAATTAAAATAATTTTTAAAAGCATTCTTAAAATATGCTTCTTTTTCTATATTTCCCATATTCAGTTTTTCCCAATTTAGCTGTCAAATACCATGTCTAACTGATTTAAATAATGAAACTTATAGCTACAATTTATTAAAAGTTTAATCAAAAATAGATTTTTAGGGCCTTAAGAAAATCCTAAATGTATTACATTTTTCCTAAACTCTTTTTTTTGTCTTCCTTTTAATATTTCTGGATTCCATTTTAATTGTGTAATTGCATTTTGAAAATCGAAAAGCATTTCTTATCAACTGAATTTACATGTTCAAACTTTAACAATTTCATAAAAGCTTTTTCTGAAATTTATGGATTTAGGTTTTATAACATTTATTATCAAAAACGGTTGGTAATAAATGAAGTGAACATTAACAATTTAATTATCTTTTAAAATGTAATCATATTTAACAAGTTCTATTAGGTTTTGGCAAACAAAGCTGCACAACAGAGGTTTACTGTTAAAATTAAAACATGGAAGAAAAAAAATTGTGATATATCTTTAAAAAAAGTTTGAATAATTTTATAAATAGTAATAGCAGTAAGATTGTCCTACGACTCCAACAGCTACAGGTTCACAAAGTCATGTTTGGTGTAAGCAATAAAAGTTTGTAAAAGCTTAATTCGGTTCCCCAATCAAACTAAACCAAAGCAGATAAGAAATGCTTGTGAAAGAAGCTCTTCCTCTGTGAAAGACAATACTGAAAGAACAGGTAACAGGAGCCTGTGTGACTCATAGCATGCTGGTTCAAACCAGAGAGGATTTCATCACACCCGGTCTGACCAGTCTGACCACTCAATGAGGCCTGTAGTATTCACCATTCTCCTTCTGGGTGACTGCGCCGTGCCTGAGTGACACCTGAAGCCACCAATCTGGCCATCTCTCTCCCTCTAGGCCCACAACTGAAAGAACTCATTGTCTGTCGTCCAAGACAATGGAGACTGTATTGCATGAGAAGCCAGGGAGAGATCGCCGTTCCACGGACAAATGCGTCCAGTGGAGCAAAAGCAGTCCAAATAATGGAAAATGACCCAGCGGCACTGACCGCAGAGGTTTGATTGCTTTGAAGCAATGCGCTCAGTAAATAGCAGCTCCTTCAGCATGCGAGCTGGGACCTCTGCTATCAGTCTCAGTGGCGTCTCAGGGGCCGTCAGGACTCCAGAAGAGCTGCAGCCTGACACTGATCACTAGGGCAGGTGTGTCCAGTCGACTGAAGAATGCAGCAAGCTCACAAGGCTTCTATCAGCTCCCGTGCACCCTTTTCTACCGGCAGAGTGCCCAATCTGGACCCATTTCCACCAAATGGGGGGCAATATAATTTCCTCAGTCAATTCTTTTTCTTTAATTAAAATAAATTGAAATAAACAATAAAATAGAAAAAAGCTAAATAGAAATATTTAAAAATGAATTAAAATGCACATATCTATATTATTAAAACAAATTCAAATAAAAACTAAAAATATGAAAATATTAAAAAATTACCATAACTGTAAATATAAATAATACTAAAATAATGCAAAACAAAAATAGATCACTCACAGTTTAATCAATGGAGCCGTTTACATGCAGCAGCCTAATGTCACATGCATTCAGTTAAAGGATGACTGCATTTACTCCAGCCACATCTACAATCAGTTCAAGAATTGAATGCTATGATTTTTTTTCATTACGGTAAACATTTGTGGTCAGTATGATTTTATTTGAGAGAAATTACTACTTTTATTGTGCAAGGATCCATTAAATTGATCAAAAGTGACGGTAAAGGCATTTATGTTACAAAATATTTCTATTTCAATACAAATGCATTACTTTTGAACTTTCATTCATCAAACGAATATGGAAAAAAAAGGTTTCTACAAACTATGAAGCGCAAACTTGTTTTCAACATTGATAATAACAGGAAATGTTTATTGAGCAGCAAATCAGCATGATTTCTAAAGGATCATGTGACACAAGACTGAAGTAATGATGCTGAAAATACAGCTGCGCATCACGGAATAAATGACATTTTACACTACATTCCAATGAAATATTTTAATGGTAATAGTATTTCACAATATTACTGATTTTTACAGTGTCTTCGATCCTTGGTGAGCAAAAGAGATTGCTTTGTATTTAAACCACCGCTGATGATTAAAGCCAGCTCACGATATCACAAAATCATGGAATTAAATTACTTTGGCCGTTCTCAAAACTATGAATGTTTGTAACATAGTTAGTTTGAAGTTTGTTAAAACACTGGCCGTTCCTGGGAAAGCTCTGCACCGTCACCCTTTCAATGGAAAGAGTGTGAGAGAAGCACACAGACACGGACTGTACAATGAGCCTCATCTCACAGGCCTGGATCTCTGATAAAAGCCTGAACGGCTGAAGGCAGTCCACTGATGCGAGGCAGAGGAAACACACTCCTCTCCAGACTGCCCTCCTCCTCAGGAAAGGAATGCACATTCTTCCCATGTTACTCTCATCTTATCTGAGGGAGGGAGGGAGTGAGCTCTTGGAAAGCACAATATGTGCTTGTGTTCACTTTTGAATCATCAGTGTTGAAACAAACGTCTACATCAGCGATCTTCAGGCAACAACGCAGAGCTGCATTTTTACAACATAGCCTAGAATTAATTTTTTTTTTTAATGTTTTGCAACAAATGTGACAAAATTGAGAGCGACTAAAGGCAGGAACACACACATCCAGTTTAAGCTCGAATGATGCATGACAAAACCTGTAAATAGAAACGCTCTGCCGGTAAACAAACCACAGGAAACATCCTGACTTCAATGCAACGCTCTGCAGTAATGTCAGCAGCAATGCGAGCGAACGCAGCACGGCGCGACAGGCCTCGTGTTACACAACCCGTCCTGCGACAGGCGGTTGAAATTCCTAGCGAACCATGATGCAGCAAACAAAACAGATTTCATGACAGCGAGGAGCCTTCGGTAAGCTCTCTGACACTCGCCACGATCAAGCCTGCTTCTGACACAGAGCCAAAATCTGAGTGCTCTCATACCCCGCCACTGCTGCTGTTACCAGGAAACCAGCGTCAAAGCCGCGAACGGAGCTGTGCCACAGGACATTACGTGTGCAGGTTATTGAGAAGATATCACAGTGTGCCACAGGTGGCAGATTAGCACGCGGCTGTCCTTGAGCATGAGGCTGATGATAATCACACAGAGAACAAATCACTGCGCTCAATCAGCCCCGCTCATCTACAGGTCCTGCACTCTTATAACTGCACAGGCTGCTTTAACACTGCTGCTAATTAACACTCTTATCCTGATAATTAGCTTTACTATTGAGAAGCTTACAGCACTGAATCATCCCTTTCACATTTGACACTTTCACAAAGGCCTCTTATATGAGAACTCCACATGTAAAGGCATAGTTCACCCCAAAATGAAACTTACTTTGTCTGCGGAACACAAAGGGAGATGTTTAGTAGAATGTTCAGGTTGCTCTTTTCCACACAACAAAAAAGTACCAAAAAAATCTCCATAAAAGTAGGGCTGGGTTATATTTGATAGACCACCTATTAGTGATATTTAGGGTTGGGTATCGAACTCGGTACTTTTAAGGGTACCGACCGAATTGCGTCGGTACTACAGAGTACGTTAAATCAAATAGTGGCCCAAATTTCGGTACTTGAGAACGCATCTGGGCGCATACGCTACAGAGAGAGAAAAAGAGACCCTGTGACGTGAGGTCATCCCTGCAACTCGTTCAAACAACACACAGGGCAAGCCGAAATGTTCTGAAGTGTGGTTACATTTCTAGGGCCATATGGTTTCTGCGAAAACGCGGACGGGATCGTGGAGTCCATTCATAAAAACGTAATTTACTCTATAGCGCGGAATGCCACAGAATTCCTCAATTTTGGACGAATAAATCAAAAGTAGCCACTGCCACTTAATTCGAATCGCGATATGAACTAGTGTCTGTGAATATTAAATGCAAAAAGACGGTTTAAATATGAATCCTGCATGTTCCGCTTGCCTCTGTATGTATGAATGGCGGAAACGTGGTTTTGTTTACTACACAAATACTGAAGCATGCGTGATGATTTCATTTGAGAAAACTAGCATCATCATACTGTATACACACAGAAACTTCATGGCAATCTGTCAAATAAAAGTACGGTTTTACAAAATAAATATATATATATACACACACACGTAAGAAACTTTTTGTACATTTCTCATAATATAATAGATTGTGGCATACAGATTGAGACACTATCACAACTAAAAAAGGTCCACTAAAGTTTAACTTTAAATTGAAATTGTAAATACAAAGTACAGAATTGTCTTCTGTGCCACCCTACACAGACTGAGGTTCATTCCACAGACTCACAAAATCCTGTGGAAATACCGTGAAAGCATCAGCAGACGTCTGACGTCAAGAGCTCAACGTAAAGCAGCAGGACTGCTGAAGTTTTAGCCGTCAGGTGCAGTTTCAGTAACATGAATTGGTTATTAATGACGTCAGCAATGACGAGTTTCACAGGAATGTCTTAATGTCCATTTCTTTAGTGCGCAAGTGGATCATTCTTCCTCTTGCGACATGCTGATGGGTGAGGCTGGCAGCCAGATTTCAACACGCTATTGAAGTCAAGAGTTTTCATTAACACCAGCATTGTGTTCCTGTAAAATGAGTGTAGATGGTCCGCAAAATACCTAAAGATACAAATGTCTCTATTAGCAAGGCATTAATTATGCTTAAGACTTAATTATGAATATGATTAGCATTATTCTGCATGCTGATAAGTCTGATGAAGGTTCATTTCAAGGCTACATCATGAGTCCTTTCGAATGGACATTCACAGTCATGCAACGAAGGGAAAAACGCCAAACAGAGGCCTAAAACAGCTTGATGAATTTTCAAAGTTTATAGATAAATCACTGTTGGTATTCCTTTTCCACCAAGACAGTGTCGAGCCCTTAAACCTGCAGGTCTTGAATCAGGAAGTCAGTGGCCGGTGGGCATGACAGTCTTCTCACCATCTAAAGCTTTTAAGACAACAACAACAACTCCAGCTAGACACAAAACTAGACTGTATTCAAATCAAAGCTGTGCACACTGGAAGCAACATGCATTTAGTCCATGGAAACCTCATTTCTATTTGTAAATTACTGCAAAGCTACTCCAGCCACTTTTTTACCCATCTAAATAAAAATTCAGAGGACTTATTACTTAAATAAATGCAAGGTTACAAGATTAAAATTCTAATTTAAACCTTTTAAGTAGCAAACATTATTTTGAGTTCTGTTGATCACTACATCAATATAATATTGTGTGCCATTTAAACTGAAATTTCTGCATTGATTTTTTTTCATGAAACTCTTGGGCAGTGGATTTACAGTTCCCATCATGCTTCGCATAGGAGTGGATCATGAGAATGAGCAGAATAAGTTACATTTAGCATGTCTTATGCTTGCTATTAATTTGAAATGAAACCGAGCCCACACTCATGAAATGTATTGGTTTTTAGTCTATATGTATAGTATTTAAAGTCGATATTAAATGAAAATTCACCTTTTCTATTTTTTTTTATTTTTATCATTGATCTTATCGTAAACGTTTTAAGCATGCTTCATTGTTTTGGACCTGTTATGTCATAACTGGATCTTCCTGTAAAATGGCAGACTTCTCTCTGGTGATGTACACCAGACTTCTCCGATCACTGTGCTCAACACTAAGGAATTTTTCTACTAGTCCGGTCAGGCCAGTGGTTAAAATTTTTACTTGCCCTGCCACAAAAAATACAATAGTTGTTATTGTTGTTTTTGACCCGTTACCTGGTATTAATAATAAATAAGCTTATATAAGTTCAGAATTCAGTTCTCTTGCGCGTCTTCTTGTGCTTGAATGCTATAAAATCACTTGAATGTTTAAACTGGCAAGGCAATTGATAAACTTTTGTGATGACGCAGCAGTGACAAATCCCCGGGCCATCATGCAGTCCTTATTTTCGATACCTTATTATTTAGTCTGCTTAAACTCCGCCCCTTTCTTACAATCAACTGCAAGCTCACATTCTGATCTGCCTCCATCCAATCAACAACCAATGGTTTCAACCAACATTTTTTTTTTCCTTTTCCTGTTTTGCATCACAATACGGTAGAAACCATCTGTCACTACATCGGTTCCATCCCGATTTCAAATAACTTTTGACTTACATCAATTTAAATTACTTAAAAAGTTGAAGTGATCTGGTTCTGGAGAAGATTCGCAGATGCCTGACCAAACACCAGCACCATTTTGGTTAAAAACTGGGGTATGGCTGGATTCCCAGATAACATTTCATGGATGTGCTGTCACTGAAAGTGATGTCAGCACTAAGTCAGAGAACTGGACACATACCAGGCCAAAGTCCATGTGCAGAAACAGCAGTAATATCTCAGTGTAACTCACGGCTCACATCACATCCATTCAACCTGCGCCGTGACCTCTCTTTACACGCGGCTATAAAACAGAGAATCTGAAATGGAGCAGACGCAGTCCTCATAAATTACGGGAATGGAGGGAAGACCTAATCATCCACAACAGAAAGGAGAGCGATATACGGCCTTCTTCAAAAAAACGACATAAAAAACTGAATAAATAAGTCATTTTATTAGGGTTACACATGCAAAACTGTACAACCTTGAGCACAATCATATCAAAACATAACCCGATCAGGGTACAGTGTTTTGGATGTGAATGATTAACCGCTGAGCCCAGGAGAGCTGGAACCAAAGGTAGCCGAGTAAACAGATAAGAGCAGATTTCTATCTTGGCAGCGTAGCCTCTATAAGGAAATGACAAACGACTTCATCCCACAAGAAAACTAGGGTTGTGATGGTGAGGAAATTTTCCCACCGGTTAATCGATGTGTGACCACACCGGTAATACCGGTATCACCGCGGGGGCGGGGGCGATGGCGTTCCCTCTTTTCCTTCGCTTTTAAATAGCTTGTAAAAGCGGCGTGCGGATTTTACTTTCACTTTCAAATAGTGGCAATTCGGAGTAAAGCAATTGTTAGTTTTTAGTTCGTTTGAATTTTCCCTTTTTTCCTTCGCTTTTAAATAGCTTGTAAAAGCGGCGTGCGCATTTTACTTTCACTTTCGAATTAGCGGCAGTTCGGCGTCAATTGCTTGAATGCAACAACAAAATACAACGTCAAACTCACTTTAGCGTATATATAAAACATAGAACTTTTATTAACAAAACAAATAAAAATACACCATGCTATAGGGCAGGCTATGCCTAATATAAAATAACAAATAACTTACATAAAGTAATAAAATAAATAAATAAATGACACAAAGTAAAAATCAGCAAACAATGTGGAACCAAATAAATAAGAAACGTAGAATGTTTATTAGCAAAACGAATAAGAAAGCTTGGAGGCACGGCATACACCTTGATGTCAAATAAAATAAATAAATGACACAAAGTTTAAATAAAGTAAAAATCAGCAAACAATGTGGAACCAATTAAATAAGAAACGAATGTTTAAAAAAACTTGCAAAACCTTAGATAAACGGCGATAGTCAACAGGCTTTTCAAAATCCAAAATATTGCCAAACAGGCACTTTTGCATCTCGTTTCGAAACTAAAGAAATTAAATCTGATCTGTGATGCGACTGTCGCTCAGCAAGCTGCATTGAGCAGCCGCGTTCAGTTTTTAATTGTAGTGTCTGTTCTTTTACTGAACTAAATTATTTTTATTACTATAAAAAATCAAAACGACGGTGGGGGTCGGTGCCGCGGTGGGCAAGTGACGTGTTGTGGCTTAACACCGGTATCACCATCAACACCGTCTATCGCGGCAAGCCTAACAGAAAACCCTTCTTAAGTGTGTAGTTTGACAGCAACTCTCATTCAGATGACTCATCAACTGGATGCACTCATTTCCGAATGCCATCACACTTTTAAGTAAAGCCAAACCCTCATACCAATCTAGGTGAACATGTATGTTACAATGAAACCTGCTCGTTTTCAATGGAAATCCAACACTGGCTGGTTGGTATTCCTGTAGATTTATCTAGGAATTTGAACTATGGCAGAACTGATGTGGCAATAAGTCATTAAGCCTTGTGTAATTAGCACATTTAGTGCACAATCAAAGTTTAAATATAAGCAGAAGGCAGCAGAGACCATGACTAAAACCACAGGTCATGCATGACCTTAAACCTCTAAAGCCTACTGTATCATATTTAATAAACAGATATGGCCTCTAAATGATAAACATGATCAAAACTTCTACTACATCGACTGATTGAGAGTTTAGACTTTTTTTAGTAAAAGGTCTTTTTGTATAATTGTACAAACGTCCACCTTCAGCTCGTGCTTCACGTGTCTTTTTGCTGTCAAATCTTTACTGATGTTTATAAAATAAATGCAATAACTTTGATATTGTTAGTAATATTAAGATGAACACTTACTGGACTGAAACAGCTCAGCTTTGCTTGATTCTCCATCAATCATGTTTGTTTTTTTTTTTTTAATATGGTCTCAACAATATGATCATCAGGCTATTGGGAACGTTTGTTTGTTCCATCGCTCATCATCACTGATTGCTTACACTTTTGATCTTAAACTAAGCATTTAAATCTCATCTACTGATACATGTTATTGGAGATATAAGTGATGACTGAATTTACTAATTGGAATTTAAATATCTGTTATAAAGACCTCATTTAATTTTATAACACTAAATATATCAGCATCTGCACCAAATTGCATTTTTTTGCTCAGTCTGTGCCTCTGAATAAAACTGAGGTATTTTTCCCTCCATATTCTTAAAGGGGTCCTATTATGCTCTTTTACACAGTCTTTATTTTGTTTTGGGGGTGCACTAGAACAGTGTTCCGCTAGTGGTCCATGACATAAGGCCAGAGGGTCCGTATAAAGTTTTGTATAAATGTTGTATATTTTGACATGACATGTTCCCATGAAAGAAAAATCCAATATAGCTGATGATATGGCCAAATACTGGACAAGTCAGCTAACCTGAATTATACTTGACTGCATTTGGTCCTCACAAAGACACAAATGATACAAAAAACAAGGGGAAACAAGAGGGAAGTAAAGTTGGGGGAAGGAAGAGAAAAGGAAAAAAGAAAGAAAAAAAAAAAAAACAAAAAACCGAAGGAAGTAAAAAGGAAAAAGAAAGGGAGAACACAAAAAAACAAAAGTGGAAAGGAAAAAAAGGGCAAAGGGGGGCAAAAAAAAAAGGAGAAAAAAAAAGGGAGGAAAAGAACAAGAAAAAAAAACGGAAAAAAGGGAGACAGTGGGGGGAAAAAGGGGAAAAGTCCATTTTGTTCTGGGGGTCCTTGAGGATGGTTCTGAATTGAACTGGGGTCCGGTATGCCAAAAGGTTGAGATTCACTGTACTACAACAAGCTCTCATGCTTGGTGGTTCGAAAAACGCATTATTAAAATACCTTTCTCCCCAGCCTGGCACAAATGGCTCGATTAGTTCCGGCTTTGATGAAGGTCCGCCTTCCGAAAAACAAAATGTGATGTGATTGGTTAGCTGTCCCAGTGCGTTTGTGATTGGCAAACAGCGTTAGACGGTAGAAGCATCATATGACCCCTTTAATGTAATCTTACATGAGGCCCATAAAAGCCTGATGCATCAAACATGACACAAAACAAATACACAACATAAGCTATTTTTCTTTTCTATTTTGTGACAATGATATATGCATTTTACCATTTTGTTGAGTTTAAAACATATGACACATTCGTTCTGCTCTCACTGATCATTTGGTACCCCCCCACCCTCAAAAAACAAAACAAAACAACTCTGTGCTTACCCTTGGAAGAAATCCTGCAGGCGCCCCCGAGACGGAAGACAGTAAATTGACAAACAATGATTATTGTTTATACTTCATATTACACACCATATGCACTTCTGTAACTTTCACTAGCAAAAAAAAATAATAATAAAAAAAAGGGCGGTGATGACGGTGAAGACCTCAACACCGCGGTCTGCATCTAATTACCGCGGTTATGCGGTTATCGTCACAGCCCTAATTGTGTCTAAACATTGAATAAACAGTTCCACTTCAAAACAAGTGCGATTCTTCTGACAGTTGTTTCCCATGACCGGCTGAGCCATGAGGCTGGGAGGAGACACCAGTGACTCTCAGACTAATGTGTTGTTGTGCAGACTAGGATAAAATCATGACTCTCACACCAAACGATCATTCTGGAGTGTGACAGCTACAAACACGGCTGTCTGTGATGCAGCAGCAAACCGATGATTACCGAGTCATTACCGAGGCAGGTTAAGTTCCTGACTTCTGTCCCCCTAAGCTGAACAACTCCAGCACTAATCTTCAACAACCAGCTTGTTTAGAATAAATTACAGCTCGGTACATGTCAACAGCCCATTAATGAGCTCCTGACATACCGATGTCCCTGCGCTCTGGTGTTCACAGTAGCACACGCATGAAGTGTAACAGAGTAAGTTAGGTAGTGCTTCAGTGTTGTGAATCAGTGGCAGGTGAGCTGCTAACCGGCTAGCTGAGCTAGCACACTTCAACAGACCGCTTAACCGAAGCTTAACCCTCGACACGAAACACACAAGACAGTCGGCAAGCTGTTTTCTTCATACGAAACATTAGTTTAAGCCATTTAATCTCGCTAGTCGCCGGTTAGCAGCGGATTTAGCCGGATGCTATGTTGTGAAGTCAAAGTCAAACAGTCAGTTAGCTCGTTAGCTGGCTAACAACAACATCTTCAGCCGTCGTTTTAATAATGATCGCTATTATTGTTATAACATCCTCACCCTCACAGCGTCTCCGTCAGATGGACAGGTAAAGGTGCACAGACTCACCTGTTCAGCGGCGGGTCAGACGAGCTGCTCGTATCCACAGATGATCAGAGATTTACACGACCAGGACAATAAAATAGTATATTCCCCAAGATATGGATGGATGCCACTGGAACTCTTCACCTGTGTGTGTGTGTCTCGGTCCTGCTCGCCGGGTTCAGGCAGCCGTCCGCCGCTGATCTGCGCTGGGCGGGTCACTGTCTGACACCAGCGCTCATTAATTATTCACAACATAAACAATCAGTCTGTGCGAGCATCACACACCGGGGGGGGGGGGGGCCCATTATATATATATATATGTGTGTGTGTGTTTGTGTGTGTGTGTGTTTTTTTGTGTTTGTGTGTGTGTGTGTGAGAGGGTGTGGTGTGTGTGTGTGTGTGTGTTAGTGTGCTTGGTCTGTGTCTGTGTCTGTCGTGTGTGATTGATAGTGTGTCGTGTGTGATAGAGAGTGTGTGTGTGTAAGTGTGGTGTCTGTGTGTGTGATTGAGAGTGTGTGGTGTTGAGATTCTGTGTGTGTGTGGTGTGAGTGGTTTTGAAGTGTGTGTGTGGTGAGAGAGAGAGAGTGTTGGTGTGTGTGTGTGAGAGAGAGAGAGTGGTGTATCTCTTTTTTTCAGGAGTGTTCACAGCAAAGCTCCAATCCAGAATATCATGTTTCAAAATCAAGCATCAAAACATTAGAATATGCAGGAGTTCCGATGGATAATAGTTTAACACTTCGGTATGCTGGCATAGAAAATGTATATAGTTTCTGAAGATGAGTCCGTTTGTCATCTGCTTCCAATATCAGCCAGATAATAAAAATGCAAAGATTTGCAGATACTTCTACAGTCACACACATATTGTGCATCCCTGTGGCTGTACAACAGCAAATCAACTCGACTTCCAAGAAGACCAGTAAAACCGATCAAGTGAAGGTCTGAATCAGTAACACACAAAAGTCATTGCAAGGATTACACACAGCTCTTTTAAAACAAAGATGTGGCAGTACAACACGAGGGTTCTTCACAGGAATGCATGGAATGCTCACACAACTCTACAAAGCCGTCGAGCCTGTTGTGCTGTGAAGACAAGACCCGTTTAGCTCACCTGTCTCTCACCCGCTGCCCTCATTAGGTGACTGAGCTCATTCACTGCCTTCAGTCGTTTATAAAAAGAGAAGGTGTAAAGAACACAGTGCTAATTTGTTTGTGACATCAGTCCTGCATGTGTGCACATACATCTAAATATGTATCAGTGAGCGGCTGGTGAGGCACATTTGATCGATCGGTCACAATGCCCTGGTGTTGACCTTAAAACACCAAACCATCAACATCCGATGTTGACAGACTGAAGACTGTGGGAGGTAAAGACACTGTTTTTAAGACTGGAATATATGACCATGTGCAGCAGTTGATTCATTGTGTGGGTGTGTGTGTGTGTGTTTACTGGTTTATATATCCGTGGTGGGACTTAACCTGACTACACACAGATCATGGGGACTCGTGTCACGTGGGGCACCTAAATTGTGGATCCCCACGGGTACAAAGCTTATAAATAAAGAAAAGTTTTTTTTAAATTGTAAAAATGCAGAAAGTTTCTTGTAAGGGGTAGGTTTAGGTTTAGGGTTGGTGTAGGGCAATAGAATATGCGGTTTGTACAGTATAAAAACCATTACCCCTATGGAATGTCCCCATAAACCTATAAACAAACCTGTGGTGTGTGTGTGTGTGAGAGTGTGTGGAGAGTGTGTGTGTGTGTGTGTGTGTGTGTGAGAGTGTGGACAATTGAGTGTGTGTGTGTGTGTGAGAGATAGATTGTGTGTGTGTGTGTGTGCGTTTGTTATTATGTTATCTGTAGGTAAAAGGTTATATAAAAACAATTTCCTTGAACATATTTGTGAAAATATTGGCTGATTGTACTTAGTGAATGTGTTCATGCAAGTATTAAACACGTGCTTTCCTTTCAGTTTTCTGGGCAGGTTTCTAAAATGTTTGTAATCTATTCTATAAATGTCTGGTAGTGAAATTTGAATCTGTTGACATAACTCCTATTTTGACGAAGTGTGCTGTGTATTTGTGATGAAGGCCTGACACCTCGTGCTCGATTAGTGCATTACAGCATACTAACGTAACTTATGCAGTATGTTATATCCTTAGGACATTTTACGACAATACTTTCACTACTGCCTTGGTCATATTAGCACTTATTATTAAGCACATAATAGCACAATTGTTAAATAAATATATTAAATATGATTAAATCTGCAACATAAACAGAACATGTAGATCTACTTTTTTTAAATTATAGGTTATTGTTCCACACAAATCTCCTTGGCAAACCCTTGTAACTCTACATACTACATACCTACTGTACATGCAAATCAGACATACTTGTCTTATGTAAAACTTAAAGCTGCCACACAGACAATTTGTGATCCAGCACTTTGTTGCTATTGAAAACACTCTCATGGGTTCCTTTGTTTAGCGCAATGTAACTTTAACCTTTTGTTGTTGTTGATTTATAATTTTCATTGTTCTGCATTGCAAAACAAGTCTGTTCAATGAAATAATACAGGTTGCGGCAATTATAAATCAATCTGCCTGAAAGAAGAAGAAAAAAAAAAGGTTTTACTGGTTAAGACATGTTTTTGTAAAGTGTTGATGGTTTTAAAATTAAAATAATTCTAGAAATCAAATCAACTAAACAAGTTTAATAAATAAAATGAATGTATGCACTAATTTTAGTTGTGTTATTGAGTGTTTCATAAGTTTGTACTATGTTCAGTTTATTCTGATACATAAAATAATATATATATGTAATACATTTACTGTCATTGAAATTAAAAAATATAGAAAAAATGAAAGGAGCATTCTGAAAGGAGATCTCATAATAATGTAATAATAATATAATAATAAATGTATTTGAATAATATTCTTTCATAAGGATTTGATTAATATTTTGTAAATATGATGATTTCATTATAAACATGGCGATTATCTCTCATTTGGACTCCCAACTTAATAAATAACATTCACAATCTGAATCTAACCACGTCATGCCAACAAATGGAAAAGTCAACCATCTGTTTATTATCATGCCAATTTTTGTGCCTTTAACCCCACACAGCTTTTTACGTATTCTTCAGTAAAAGCTCAAATTAAAGATAAAAATATATTTGGTTATTTTATAGATTAAATGTCCACATGAACAGTGAATCTAATTTAGAGAATGAAATCAAATGCACCTTTTACTCCAGTGCACCTTTACTCCTGTTGTATGTAGGAATACATTAAGCCGCCCTATACAATTTGAAGTGAAGTGAAGTGTAGCCAAGTAGGGTGTCCCATACTCAGAATTCCAAAGTGCACACACACAGCAGTGAACGCACACACAGTGAACACACACCCGGAGCAGTGGGCAGACATTTTTTTGCTGCGACGCCCGGGGTGCAGTTGGGGGTTTGGTGCCTTGCTCTCAAGGGCACCTCAGTCGTGGTATTGAAGTGGGGAGAGCGCTGGTACATTCACTCCCCCCACCTACAATCCCTGCCGGTACAAGACTCGAACCCGGAATCTTTGGGTTACGAGTCCGACTCTCTAACCATTAGGCCACGACTTCCCTGACTCATATACTCATATACTTCAGGACAGTACCGTATGCATCCATGCACTTATGTGCTGTTCTTCCAAAAAACAACTACATCTGTCACATTTCATTCATACATTGTATTGTATTTTACAAATGTTTTAAGCATCTATCTCTGCATCACTGCATTCTGTTTTCAGTCTGCGATTACAGTGAAAGGATTCTTTGTGACTGTTTTACTGTAGCGTACAAAGACAAACTCAACATATTTTGGATTGTTTTTTTTTATTTTTTGGTCTGAGTCTTTATTTTTCAAACAACATAACTGCTTTCTAGCACATGTTCAAAATGAAAAATGGTTTTGCTTCAAGTAAATACAAAGTTTCAAAAGGCAAACAAATAAAACAGTCTTTGGGCTTGACATGTTCGCAGATGCCGTTTCATTGTGCTGATGTACAGTGCCATGCAGAATAATAATAGCTCATTGAAAGCGCATTGCACCTCATTTAATGTGACATCTCAATGCTTTTTTGATCAAACATTAGGTTATTTTATTGTGATGCTAGCCGTGGGTTCAGTGGATCTTTCTGCAGTCATTTCTGTCCTTCTTACAGCTTTTCTCCATCATCTTCAAGTAAGCCAGCATGCTACTGCTAATCTTTGACTGTCGCTTTAAAGGTGTCATCGGATGCCCATTTTCCACAAGTTATTGATTCTTTAGGGTCTTAATGAGAATTCTGTAACATAGTTTGGTTAAAACTTCTCAATGGTGTGTAAAAAACACCTTTTTTACCTGTCAAAAACAGCTCTTTTCAGATCAAGCTGTTTTTGTAGCATTTTCCTTTAAATGTTAATGAGCTCTGCTGACCCCGCCCCTCTCTTCCGAGCTGCTCTCAGAGAGACCGTTTACTTTAGAAACAGTACTTTAGCCGCATTCATCGCTATATTATTAGGAAAGTGATTTGCAAAGATTCTTTACAAAACAATATACTCACTTCTTCTGTAGATGAGGATCATGAATGATTCGCGTGAACATAAACGCATTTATGCAGATCGGGATCTGTGCTTTCCCTTCAGAAACAAATGTAATCCACTGCGTCTTCAGCGGCTCAGATGTCGGGAGTAAATGACGACTGCTGTTCATTATTACATCCAACAACAGAACACCTCAATCGCTTAGGAGTCTTTCTTGTCTACATCTGCTCCGGCGGTGAAACAATGGCGGACTGATGACAGCTCACTCAGGGCGGGTCTGAGGTAAGACGCTAGTCCAGTCTGTGCTGAAATGCTACTTTCAATCAAACTATCGTGGGAGGGGCCTGTTTTTGTGATGTCACACAGACAGGCATCTGAGATCGGCTTGATTTGAGAAACGGGTAAAGATTTTGGATTTTTATCATTATAGTGTGGTTGTGTACACACACTGCCAACACACATTTCAGTTCAAACAACTTGTAAAAGTGCATGTAGCATCCTATGACCCCTTTAAAGCCGACCGCTTGCACTGTATACGCAGATTCATCTCAAGGCACTGCACTTCATCCCAATTTAATACTGAACAAATCAACCGTAAACCTTCCACAGTGATAGAAGTAAAACAACTCAGACCTTCGCGAGAACAGCTACTGAAGCCTATGCTGCAAACACCACAGTCTCAGTGGGAATGAGGGTATATACAGGTTATGGGTCTGAAAGCTAGATAAAGGCATTTATATACACATCGGTTTTTTCTCGAGTCCTTTACACAACATTCAGAAAGATAACCCAAGACATCCCAAAGCACTCCTGTCAACTGACAAAACCATGCCGTGTGAACTTCATGGCCATGGCCGAAAAGGTGTTTCGATTCGGCAGGCGAAATGTTGCTTCTCCCTCTCCAGCTATTCCATGCTAAAGAAATGAGGTCAGATGTTTTGGACATGTCCGATTGGTTTGAGAGCAGCACCTTCAACTAAAACAGTGTGCAAATGTTTTCCTCTGGCTCCTACAGCACCTGGATCTCAGCGACCTGACTAAACTCCTCCCCTTTCCCCGCCTTCCCCATCAGCTCTCAGAGTCAGGTGACCAGCTGCGGCTCCCAGGATTGGCTGGCCACCTGGGGGCGGCACTGTGCGACGAGCGGCGGGCCTGAAGGAGGCTGGCTATCCAGACACAAGCCGCTGATCATGTGCTGCAGCGCTGGACCTCTGGCCTTCCATTTCTACAGAGGGACGGAGAAAAAAAATATAATAAGCAGTAACATTCATATGCTGTAGACATACATCCCACAAATAAAGCACAGAATAGTGCATAAGAATCGCTCTTCTTCTTCTTGTTCATGAAATTATCAGAGTGAAAGAAAACTGAAGTCATCTAAAGGTCAAACTAAAAATGAGTTTATAGAGTGAATTTGGTATTTTCAATTAGGGTTTTTATCATTAACCAAAACAAACAAAACAATTCCCTTACTTAAACAATAAAAATAAACAATAAGAAAAAAAACAAAAAAACTCAGACTTATTTTATTTCAAATAGCTGCCGAAGCATGCCTCATTTTCATTTAGTGTAGACTGAAGTACTAAATTAGCAAACTATATAAACTAAAACTAACAAAATAAAAATGAATACTGCTGCATACACATTTTTAAAGAAAACACAAACTACTAAAAATAACAAAAACACACAACAAAATTACTAAAACTTCGCCACTAAAATTAAAGCGAAAACAAAATATTAAAATAAATTCAAAATATTAACAAAAACTAGAATAGTGTATCAATGATAGTAGCTAGAGCTAGTGTGAGACCAGATGTTGATCATGCGTATTGATAAATCTATTTTTCACAAATTCACAAAGAAAAAATGGGTGAAAATTGTTAGTGAAAATCCATACACATAATATTTACAAAACTATTTGTAGCCCAATAATGGAAGAATTGCTTATAATGTCTTACAATTGAAGTATTTAATACATCTGCTTTGTGTCATATGTGGATTTTCTATATGCATGGAGTAACTTGCATAACTACATTTATCACCTGTTACAATCAACAACTATCTCCTTCACTCTTAGAACATTTTTACACAAAACAGGAATAAGAATGGAAGAATAAGTTTATTCCGAACATTGACAAATGCTGCAAAAAATAGAATGACTGTAAAATGTCAAATTTAAAGAAACATACAGAGAAACAACATGAAACACATCTGTCTAACAACGCTGCAAAGCAGCCTTACAAAGAAATGAAAGCAGCAGAATGTTGTAGCCAAGGGCATGTCTCATTGCGTGTGACTGCTTTAGAGTGAGGTCAGTGAGTCTGAATTCAGAAGGCTCAGACAGTCGGGTTGTAAATATCCTAGTACACTACTTTGATGTGGTGTTTGCATATAAAAAATAAAATAATAAAAAAAAGTACGTACTCCAGATTGAGTCCAAAACCCCTAACCACGGATTTTAGATAAATGTATTATTAAATTATAAAATCTTTTCACTGTTAACAACAACTGTAATAAATGAACACATTTATCTACCTGGAAAGTAGTGCGTGTACGGCATTACAGTCACAGGGTGTAAATTTGCTGTCGCCCGGTCCCCCCCCCCCCGCCAAAATAACTAACAACACACAGCCTTAATGTCTAAACCGCTAGGCCACAAGTGATACAACCCCTGACAGTGAAAGGTAACCAAAGTAGGGCCCAATTATCCATTTCCTACTGCAAAGACCAAAAACCGTGGTCTTAAAATGACTCATTAAGTGGGTACAAGGGTCCCAGAATAGTGAATGGGGAGTCAGGTAGTGTTAATTATGGGGATTATTATGCATCTCACATCTCAAAAAATCATACTGATAAAATCCACAATGGAAGTTACACATGATGACCTCATGGCAAAAACTCTTGAGGAGCTGTAAAAACAGAATTGCTCTACATAAAGATGGCGTAGGCGATAAGAAGACTGCCAAGACCCTAAAACTGAGCTGCAGCACAGTGGCCAAGACAATAAAGCGGTTTAACAGGACAGGTTCCACTAAGAACAGGCCTCGCCATGGTCGACAGACCAAGGCAAGAAGTTGACAGGTGAACAGTGCTCAGCGGTGCGGTATCCATAGGGGGGTTGTTTTGATAAATAGAACTATGATTGGCTGCCGAGCCGTGAACTGCAGAGTAGTTGAAGGGTGGGGGGTCAGCCGTCAGTGCTCAGACGCGCAAGGGGGATTCCCATGTCGACCCTGCGTCCAATTAGTGTCTGCATGGCTGTCCGTCCCAGATGAAGCTCTTTCTAAGATAGATGACAAGCGAAAAGGCACCTCAAACATTAATGCTGAGACAAGCAGGACTAAAAACGACCTGGAAAATTACTGAAAAACCAAGTGTCATAAGTTCGTCTGATGAGAACCGAAAGATAAACGTATTTGTGTATCATATGTTTATCAAGCAAGTAAAGTGGTGTCACGGCACCAAAATTAGGAGTACAAAAACAAAAGTCTAATCTTGCCTACATATCAACATAGTGGTGGGATGTGGTCAAAGGTCGAGGGCTGCATGAGTAGCTAAAACACAAAAGGCACTGGGATCTACAGTTCAGTGCTGGACTCAGTGGATGCCCAACATGTCTGAGTGCCGCTGACATGAATGCATGGATGAGGTCAGGAAACCCCGTCCCTTTGAGAGACTGAGCCACAGGGCAGTATTTCAAGAAACAAATGGAGAACGGGACCCCAAAACACCCTCGCAAGGACTACCACGTGCCTGCGAAACGAATCTGCGGGTAAAAGGTGTGGATTGCCCAATCAGGTCTCCAGACGCTAACGGCCACTATTGAGGCCTTCAAGTGGTCATCCTAAACCTCTCGCTCGTGTGATGGTCCATTCTGTAGGAGTAAGGAAGAGGACTCGCAAGTGGCAACCTGGTACTAAGTGCCAGTTAACGTCACAATGCCCAAGAAAGGTTAATAAGTCCGTTATGGAAAAGAGTACTATAGTTGCCCAAATGCTTGACGCCTTTGATCCCAATTTGGACATTTTCACTTAGGGGTGTACTCGCTTTTATGGCCAGCGGTTTAGACAAATAGTGGGCTGAAGTATAAGTAGATATTGGATTAGTTATTTAGGTGACGATACAATTTACACTGTTTTATACTGTTTACATTGTTAGCAAACTTGTCCATTTCGTATCCATGTATTGCACAAGAAAAGTTATAATACATATTTAACAGAACTGTAGAGGGTGTCGCTCACTTATGGAGCGACTGTATATATAAAATAAATATAGGGTGAGTAATATATATATATACAGTGAAGGTACGGAAAGTATTCAGGCCCCCTAAAAAAATTTTCACTCATTTGTTATATGTGCAAAGTCACAATTAATGCTAAATCATTTAATAAGATTATTTTTTTCTAACCTCATTATGAATACCCACAAGCAACCCTAATGTTGACAGCAAAACACAGGAATAAAAATTTGAAAATTTTTGCAAGATTGATTAAAAAAGAAAAACTAGAAATATCACATTTTCCTAAGATATTAACAGAGACCACTTTGCTGAATGACCCTATATTAAAACTCAGGTGCTGTCCCGGTGGTGCTTCGGAATTATCATACCTGTGAGATAAGTTGCTACAAACAAACCCTTTGAGATCCAGCTTTGTTTGAATTATACTAGATGGACTTGAATACTAGAAGACCCCGCCAGCCGTGTCTAATATAAGCCTTAACAGAACTACACAAGTGACCATGATCAGAGCAAGATATAATAAACAGGTGAGAGAAAGATCAGGAAGGTGAACGTGCCTGGAAGACATCAAATAGCAGAATTGTGGCAAGCCAACAGCAAAATTCCAAGGGTTACAAAAATTATTCTACTGCTGTCACAATAATAAAAGGATTTCTAAAAAGCCATTGGCCTCGCAGGGGTACATCCTTAATGGAAGACAGTTAATGAAATGAGAACGACCAAACCCTTGGCCTATAGCTGGCCGTGAAAGGGAAAAAAGGCACGCCGAAATGAGACTGGCGTGAAGAAGAGTCCTAAATGTTATAGATTTAAAGAAAACCCAAAGATCCTTTGGCTGTAGCATCCAGAGATTGCAGTCGAAAAGGAGATGGTAGAAGGTGTGTAGAGAAGGGTGCAACGTAACCTGCCAGAAACCCTCCACCAGGTGCGGGTGCTGTAGAGCAGAGTGGCACTACAGGAAAAGCCTTCTCCTGTAGGGTGAAGACACATGAACAAACACCTAGAGAGTGCGTAAAGCCAAGAAAATGGTGAGGAAAAAAATACAGATTGTCGCAATGGTCTGGAATGAGGGCCAAGACCATAGCACTTTTTGTCCTTAAATTCGAAGCGAAATATATTTATTGAGAAAACCAGTACCCTGAAAGGGGGACTGCACCATCCACTAAGTCCAATACAGGTCCCAACAGAACTGAAATGCATGGTAAAAAGGAATTGTGTAGCATCATGCTGTGGAATGATGTTTATTGTCAGCTGCAGTGCACAGTGGGACAATAACTGTTATATGAACAAATCTAGTGAAAGATGAATGCGGCCAAGTACAGTGATATCCTGGACGAAAACCTTCTTTAGAGTGCTCAGGACCTCAGACTGGGACGAAGGATTACCTTCCAACAAGACAATGACCCTAAAAACACAGCTAAAATAACGAAGGAGTGGCTTCACAACAACTCTGCTGTGTATCTGGGAATGGCAAACCGAGGACCAAAAGCGACGCGACTTAAACCCAATTGAGCATCTCTGGAGAGACTTAAAAATGGCTGTCAACCAACGTTTACCATCTAACCTGACATAACTGGAGAGGATCTGCAATGAGGAATGGCAGAGGATCCCCACATCCAGGTGTGAAAAACTTGTTGCATCTTTCCCAAAAAGATTCTCATGGCTGTATTAGATCAAAAGGGGTGCTTCTACTAAATACTGAACAAATGGTCTGAATACTTAGGACCATATGAAATTTCAGTTTTTCTTTTTTAATAAAAGTGCTTAAAAAAATGTCACCAATTTGAATGTTTTTAGATTTGAATCTCTGTCCATATATGAAAGTGCATGATGAATGGTACATTGAATAATAGGAAAAAATTTAACTTAATGATTTTAGCAACTGGCTTGACCAATCTACAAAAACAAAAGAGTGAACAAATTATAAAGGGAAAAAAGAGTACAAAATAGAGAAAAAAAAGTAGCAAAGTTATACTAGAAAATCGGGCCAGGGACTGTCATAGGTAAATATCATATATAAAAATATTAGCGGTAACGAGCGTAATGGAAAAAAGGGGGGGAATGGGAGGGGGGGGAAAAGGAGAAGAGAAGAAAAGGGGGAGGGGGAGGAGACAAAAAGAAAAGGAAAAAAAGAAGAAAAAGAAAAGAAAAAAAAAAAAAAAAAAAAAAAAAAAAAAAAAAAAAAAAAAAAAAAAAAAAAGGAAAAGAAAAAAAAAAAGAAAAAAAAAAAAAAAAAAAAAAAAAAAAAAAAAAAAAAAAAGGGAAAAAAAAAAAAAAAAAGGGAAAAAAAGGAAAAAGGGAGGGAAAAAAATGGAAATAAGCGGATCCTAATGTTCGGGATGTAGTCCTGACGTGGTATCAGGATCTACTCACAAATTAAGCCGAGCTGAATTAGTGGACAGGAAGCATAGTGGTCCGAACTGATGAAATGGAAGGACAAAAAAATAAAGGGCCGTTCCAGCAATAGCCACCACATAAAATTTTTACGTGGAACCATATGCAGTGTGCTATATGTATAAGACAATAATGTGGTTTTTTTCCTAGTAAACTGAAGGGTCTGCTTTGCTTTTTCATGATCGACAACACTCACTTCGACCTGCATTATCAACAAATATAACGTTGTTGAAGACACTATCATTTACATAACAATTCCGAACAAAACTCAGAAGTGGAAGATCTTAATATAAATCTTTTGAACCAGCAGCAGACCTCAAGGGATAGATATCCAATCCAATACACACCCAACCACACCAACTGTCTTGTACTCTTTTATTATTGCAGGCATCCAGTACATCACCATTTGACCCTGCAAGTGAAAGCCAATGTGTAATGCCAGACATAGGTCAATAAGCTGACAGCTCTGTGAAAAATTCCAGCAGGGTCCACTTCTGAGAAACAGGACCGACAAATGTGAGTGATAAAATGACAAGAGTGCAGAGAGCTGAAAAACATGGATATATGGAGGAAAATAGCACATCAACACATTAGTAAGATACGAAGCAATCCCATCAAAGAAAATAACTAAATACTGTTATGAACCTTATGTTTCATTTAAATAATTTGCATAAGGGATAATTTCTTTTGTTTAATATTAAGTGATGAATGGGGTTGGATATAAACCACGGGTTTGAACATGACTTGTTTCCGCTCCCACAGCCAGTTGGCGACTAAATCAAAAAATTTTAAGATTCCGGGCCCACTAAATCATAAAATTTCATAACTGAGGGCCAACACAAAAAAAATGGTACCAGAGAAATAAATATCCAAAAAAAGTACCGCAGTATAACCAACAGCTTGAGCTGTCCCCACTGTAGTGACACACAAATATGTGACCATATGCAAATCATTGTGTACTTTGGCAAACAGAAGAATACAATATCCTACTCATAAATAATAACAAGACAATCATTTACTGTCGGGAGTTTAGTCGTGGCTTTGCTGGCCACATCCAAATGTAGGACCGCCCGACCCCGATATATATTAATGTCTAAATAGGGTATTATTGTCGCATCTTGGTGGTAACACGGTGCGGTCTTCAGGCCTAAATAAAATTATTAATATTGCGTTATTAATCTGGTCCACAAGGAAACGCGTGCACCGCCAAAAAAGGCCCGGCCATTAGTTTTTTATGTCGAAATAGATGCAAGGGTAGGGACAAAAGGGCTGGACTGTGGTATGACAAATTCACCCGGACAATCCAGCCTATCCGTTGAAAAAAACCCAGTCCAAAAAGTTCTCCTGTGCAATGTTTTCGCTGTATGTTCTACAAAGGGCCTTCCAGGTAGGAGTAATAGTAAAAACAAAGTAAATACATGAGGCCAAAAAACAATTATGAATATACAGATTCCCAAGCAATTTGGCAAACAAACGGTATAGCCTACTGACTATTTAATTTGTTTGTCACATATACAAACATGGCACCCTTGACAGTAGAGCATTATTGAATGGTATTGTGCTAGAAAACCTAGTAAATTTAACTGCTAATAAATGGAACTGTCCTCCTATTACCTCACCCGCATGAATCTTTCCAAACCTTGTTCCAATTACTAAAAATTCTTCTGTCAAAACACAAACGATATTTAATGTGTAGCATGTTACAAAACATTTTGGTTACCCTGTGAGTGTTCTACACTGTATGACAAAACACCAGTAATCTTGACTTAACTCAACGAGGGATAATCTTTCGTTTAATGTTACCAGCTGTGAAAGTACACGAATTCTATAACAGTGTGGAATGACAGATGCATGATTAGCCTAAATTAAGACAAGTAATTGCATATTATTGGGTGACGAAACATCCCTTTAAGAACACTTTATAATCTTTGTAAATGGAAAAACAACCAAAAATCCTTTGACTAATATTTGCTCATAAATAAAAACATACGACACTAATTAAAATCAGATGCTCCATATACTGAAAATTAACATTTTAGCTTAAATTCCACAATGATTAGAATGAACATTTAAAGAGAATAAAGCTATTAAAGAATTTTTTACAATGCTATAAAATAATGAACAACAGGTATGGATCAATCAGTAATTTTTCATGCAGAAAAGAACGAAAAACCTTTAATGGTGTGTCATAGTCCAACTGTATAACACATTCTGTGTCATTTTGTCGAATAAGATCGAAAGCGAAATTTAGAGTTTCTGCTTAATACATGTCGTAATCAATCGATGCGGAAAGCGACAGCAAGCTGTATCATGCGGGAACATTATACCCGCTCAGTGTTGCCGAGAAACACCCTCCCAAAAAAAGGCCGACAAAAATCACTAAAATCGCTAGAACCCCTCCGCCAGTCTCCCATTAATTTCACAAAATCGCCAAAATATGAATACAAAGGTAGAATACAGGGATAATTTTTGTTAAAGGTGAAACGAAAGAAAATATATTTAGTAGTACAACTTTCAAAATTATTACCATTATAGAAAAACTATAACAAAAGATTAAGTGCACAAAAATTCCTGAAGTGAAATTAGAAATACGTTGTCAATGCTGACGCAGTTTCTCCAGAATACGGCTGCGATTGAGGCGTTTATGATGACGACGCCTATCACGATGTGTGGACAGAGATTTCACGGCATAACCACTATCACGAATGTGTTGGTCGTTTATGGGTCGTACCTTTTCAATTCCAATCATAAATACCACCTCTGTGTTTTTTAGAATGGTAAAACGTTTAGTCTTTTTTACGGTAAGTCGGTCAAAATGTTATAAAAATTTATAATAATCAAAACTTTATCACAAAACCTGATGAAAGAATATTCCCCAACGACTTTATTATATTTAATGGTATATATTTTACATTGAACTTTATATACTTGAACAGATGGCGATGATTATAAAAGCCAGGTGGACCATTTTCTAGGCATAAGGACAGAGTCTAAAGGACGAGAAAAAGGGGGAAGAAAATCGCGCTAAGAAGGATGCCACCAGCTGCGATAGGTCGCCAATTGAGCGTCAAAGACATACTAAGGCAACTTAGTTTAGCAGGGTTGATAAAGTGAGGTAAGTCACGGTCACCCTGAATAGACATGCTGCCAGAAAGAAAAAAAAATAAAAAACCCCTGGACATACCCCACAACATTATATTGACTAGAATTACTGCAATATCCTACTAGGGTGCGCATAATGCGGAACACATAAGACCGAGAGTAACGCAAATGTACATCAGCATGCTGTTGTTATCAGAAAATGCAAAGTTTTGCATTATGTATAGCGCAACAACAGGGAAGCTTACAGATCAGGGCGTCTGGGTATCAGTGGCTAATATAAGAGTGCAAATAAGGGTAACACTTTAAATTTTTTGCCTATATGCACTATACAAATAGCGAAGTTCAACAAGATCCATTGTAAACATATTGGGTACATTAAATAAAGTAGGCACAAAATCAGTACTGTGTTTTGCGTTAGGACAGTATTTGTGGCACGTGAATTAAATGTGGCCATTTGGTCGCAAAACCAAATATTTGCGGCAACAGTGAATTGTTCACACAGATGGGGAGGAGAAAAAAGTTTAGCGTTTTTTGGGCAGCCAAAATGACAATTGTGTAAAGAAAAACAAGAAAAAAGCAAATAAGCATGTTAATCAAATAAAAAATATACACGACGGGGTGTCGCTGTGACTCTTCCCAAATAAAAAGCTATTAACATCCAATTAAAAACACATAATTGTACTGTAAATATCAGACTAATTCCGAGAAGCATGAACAATCACTAAATTATTAGACGCTAATGTCGAGTGTAAGCTCCTTACATAGAGGGGTCGACACTTTTGAAAAGGAATAAATTCAGGTTGCACTTCCAACAGACGCTAAAATGGGAAACGCGAACTAGAGGGTCAGAGCGATCAACGTTATTTTAAAAGGGGACGAAATTAACACGTTAACGAGTAGCAAAATGATATAGTCCGGCATTGGTTACTTTTAAATGACACTGATAAAACTTTTATAGTGAATAGATTTGGTGATAACCAAAGTGGGGGTTATATAAAAAGGTTATGTAACTGAAATTATAATGCAATAACTGACACTTTAAATTAATGTTTCAAGAAACAACAACAAAAATATTGAACAAAAAACAGATAAAGACAACAAAGTAGCCATTGATAATATCTAAACAATACGTAGTAGTATAGTACATAGTATCCAAATCAAAATGTAATAAAAATAAATTTATGTGTGATTTATGTGTAAATTAAGTGCATTCAATAATATGCACACAATCAAACTAGGATTGTTACATAGGGCAAAGGCACATCTAGTTGACAAACAATGATCAGAACAGATACTAATTGTTCAAAGAGTGTTGTATCTTAGCAGTACATTAGTACAAAGAAATGCATAATCTGATTTGTGGAAGGCGCGGTGAACATTCACAATGATCTCCCAAAGATTGTGTCGATTACTAGACCACCAAGTTGAAATATAATGAAACACAAAGCCACTGTGATAGTCTGAAACTATTATGTATATAATGTATACAAAATATAAACAAGGACCAATCCAACACACAGTCAATATATTCGCTATATTTATATAAAACAATACTCTGGAAGTAACCGTCATAAAATATAACAAGCAAGATGCGGACCCATTAACCCTATCCCCCCGGAGATAGTCTACATGGACCACCCCCCCCAAGGAAAGTCGTACAAACACATGGCCTCTTGGTTAGCTGGCAACCAAGACGCTGATATACGTGGGTTTGAAGTTGGCCAAAAGTATGAAGGCAGGAGAAATCCTGTGCAATGTCGCCAAGGAAAAGACAGAGTAGACAATGCTGTGTTCTAGTTAATTCAATAGAACAACCTTATTGGTGCATTAACGACACCGTCTAATAACTTCAGGCCATAATGGAAGGTATATTATATAGGTAACATTGTGATATTGTGTCGTTTGTAATGTCTTGAAAAGACATATTGTTAACATATATCTGTGTAAATGGACCAACGCAGTAAAAAAAAAAGGAAATGCGGGGGGGGATCCTTGGTCATAAAGAGGAATGAGCCAACTGTTCCAACATATAATTTAATCTTACTGTTGTAGTATGGCTAAAAAGATTTGCACGGTTCTTATTAGTCGCAACAACGACGTGTACATATTAAAAAATAATAAGGATAGGTACAAGTATATCAAAGGGTAATATTAGGGCCCTGAGAATCGTTAGTAAATTCGATTTAAGTCCAATTGGCAATTCGCAATGCTTAGAGAACAAAGTCGTTAAACCTCCAGCAAGTATATACCACCGGAAATCACCTGTTCGGGAAAAAAAAAATTCCATGGTTGGGGTGGCATCGAAAATAATTGAGACAAGCCCATTCTTGGAAAAAACAGGGCGTAGGGATCTTCCTCCACCTAAAGGCAACCCTAAATCCAGGGGACCCGCCACAGAAATCGAAATGGTGGTGCGTCAGAAGCTAAGCAATGTGAGAAAACGCTTCAGGATGACCAAAGCATATTGTGCCCGGGGGAACCTTTTCTTCGCCTAGAAATCCTTTCCATTGCGATACACATCTTGAAAATCTGACTCAAACTGGAATTCTTTTCACATCGAACTAAAATTCAGCCAAAGACTAAACGGAAGCCTAAGATTGCATCCGGAATCTTTATTTCATACGATTCACTGCAATTCAGCAGTATCAACTTAGTGGATTTGAACTGATGCCTTAAGTCTCAGTTAACAGAACCTTTTTCAGATACAAGAGCAGGCAGTCAAGTTTATTTTTGTAATAGAAAACACATTTCATAACAAACCAATGGTAAATAAAATAACGAAAGTGCATTTACATCACGAGAAAAGAAAACACTAACATCACAACATAAAACAGGAATTTCACCACTTTAACCATTATATAATCGTAAAAACAAACTGATAGTTTAAGAGTTTTAAAATGAATTTATAAAACGATAACCTAAAGATACAGTGCAATCGAGTAATACGGAAAGGACTCGCACAATGCAATCATTCATAAATGCACACTCTAAACAGATGAATAGTTTTGAGTACGGCATTTAAAACTGTGACTATGTATTTTAGTACACATCTGTCTCTTGCTGAAGAGCTGATGTCACAACGGCGGGTGGGGGACATGATAAGGCTAAAAGCACATATCCCCGCCTGATATAAATTGGTTAAGTGAACCACTCGGTATTTCTAACTGTACGAAAATCTATCCCTAATGGACATAGGAAAGTGGTCTAAAGTTAGGATTTAATATTGCGAAAAAAAAGAAATGAGAAACAATCAGGCGTATATATTTCTGTCCTAAATACAAAGAGAGGGCCATTGTCAGTGTGCAATATTAATAAATGAGTAAAGATACTTTAACAAATCACAGTCCAATAAAATATCACTGTGAAGCCATTGGTACGGACCTAGGACTGTTAATAATGCTCAGATTGTCGGGTCTAGTCAGAATTCTGCAGTCAGCCCAAAAGCATTCTGGATGAGAACATGCAGCTGGTATAATGGTCTTACCAATGGTAATGCCGAGATGAGGAGACATTACGATGTGGGCCACCGGCATTGCATGGTAGATCCAGGCAGTGAAACAAGTTTCTCAGGAATCTATACTGGAAACAAAACCTCACTTCTTAAGAACAATGTTTTTAATTGTAGATGATATATGGGGTCGTGATATATAAGTTACTGCTTTGACATGACTACTTGAAACTAAGGTCTGTCTCCATAATCACACCAAGATTCCTGACTTGATATTTAGTTGTTAGACCCCTAGAGTCAAAAGGTATGCATTCACCTTGAGAACTTAATCTATGTTTCCAAATGCAATGACTTCGGGTTTTTTTTGTTTACTGAAGACAGTGGGCTTGCAGGGCATCCACTGTTATTTCATCATGCATTGGCTAGAGGAGGTCAATGGTGGCTTGTATAAAATACATTGGAGAAATAAGGCTGAGGTAAGAGTCTGTTATCATCTGCATAGCTGTGAATGGAGTAGGGCACTTTGGTTCTATTCTTGGCAGTTATTGTTACTTAGTGGGAAGCAGATCAGCTAAACGAGCGTGCAAGATTGAGCCGTTGTTGTACTTACCGCAGTGGTTGCCAGGGGTAAAAAGGGACGGGTCGCAGCTCTAGTACATGTATGGGCTGCTGCCTATACTCAACTAATACCACTCTCCACCTTCAATAGTATGGACCGGAACCTTTAATTACCATGCCATCAACTGCCCAAACCAAGTTTTCCGAGTCATCTCTAGTATTATGTTATAAGATCTGACAGTAATCAAGAGGGTAGGCTCCATCAAAAAAAAAGAGGGAAAAGGAGGCACCTGTGCTGACTCTAGTCAGTAACCAAAAGCACTGTATAGGTTAATAGCCAGAGTGTCAGAAGGGTTGTAGACAACAAAGAATATCATTTATTGCTGTCATAGTGCTGGTCTCTGTGCTAGGATGGCGGGGGATGGTGGACGGTAAAAAAACCAGATTGAAACAAGTGTCCGAAAGTACCAATTTGATAATGTTAAGTATTTTTTCAGCTGATTAAAGACTACCTTTTCATTAATCTTTCCTATAAAAGGAAGATTTGTTATTGGTCTATAGTTGCTCAATATGGTTTTTATCAAGATTGCTCTTTTTCAGAAAGAGTTTAACAACTGCAGTTTTCAGGAGTTTGGAAAAGTCCCAGAAAGAAGTAAGGCATTCACCACTTCTAAGAGATCTACTTCCAAACAGTTAAGCACCCTTTTGAAAAAAAAAATATGTGGGAAGTGTGTCAAGATAAATGGGTTGACGATTTAAGGTGCTAAAAAGTACATTTACTTCCAAATTTTAAAAGCTTCAAATTTCTTCAAAGCCGAAACAATAAATATACTAATTAAAAATTTATAGATAAAATATAATAATGGTCGACATATTCTACCATCTTCATAACGTATTGGGATAATTTCTAAACGGCCTAAATCCGATATTATATGAGGATGGAACATTCAATCGACAAAGAAAGAAACAAACAAAAAATCTTGCATTTGCTGTCGGGGGAGAATGCATTTGCACTGGACAAGTCTTGATTATTGGGGGGTGATGTTGTCCGTCTCTCCAACAATTAGAGCAAAGATGCGAGTGAATTTTTTAGTTACTGGTTATAAATATGTTTGCTAAGGAATGAGCAAAAAAGGAAGGGCGGGAAAAAAAAGGAGAGAAAAAAAAAAAAAAAAAAAAAAAAGGGAAGGAAAAAAAAAAAAAAAAAAAAAAGGAAAAAAAAAAAAAAAGAAAGAAAAAAAAAAAGAAAAAAAACAAAAAAGAAAAAAAAAAAAAAAAGAAAAAAAAAAAAAGGAAAAAAAAAGAAAAAAAAAAAAAAAAAAAAAAAAAAAAAAAAAAAAAAAAAAAAAAAAAAAAAAAAAAAAAAAAAAAAAAAAAGGAGACAAACGGAAGAAAAAAAGAAAGAAAAAAGGAAAAAAGAAAAAGGGGGGCAAGAAGAAACAAAGAAAATAAGAAAAAAAGGAACAGGAAGGGGGCAAAAAAACAGAAGGAAAAAGAGGACAAAAAAAAACGAGAAAAAAACAAAAAGCGAAGGCCAGGAAAAAAAAAAAAACAGGGAAGATGTCACCAACGAAATAAAAAGCTTGTGCCTAGTCCAAACCTGAACAGATACGAGGCTGTCTAATATATAAAAGCTATGCATTTCCAAGGGCGGCTTCCCACTCCGCGCAAGCGTTCGGCAATGGCTGTGCAATACTCGGAACTGCTGTTGATTTTGCAGCACAAGCAGCGGATTTTCGTATATCTCCAGCCTTCCTGCTAAGACTTTCAAAAGGAGCAATGTCATGTAGGATAAGCTCTTAACTTTTGAGTTAAAGGAATAAAGGAGAAGTTCAACAGAGTCTGCAGAAATGCTTATTTAGAAATAGGCCTCGCTGAATAGCAACCACCTAGTGATTTTCGGTAATTGCCAAGCTCTTTCTTACTGCGACAACAAATACCAGTTAGTAGAATAAGGTGACCAGCGAACATCAATATGCAAAGAAATACAGAATGATCAGATATGCTACGATCCTTAAGAACAAATGGATGAAATGTAAAGGTAGACCTACGGCACAATGATGAGGTAACTCTAGAGTAAGTGGTCCCCGACTTGTGGGTGTGTTCAATGTCACATGGGCTGAAGTCAGGGTCAACAGTATTTAGACATTTAAAATGTTCGTGTTTGTAGGTTTTGTGTTTCTGCATTCTCTATGTAGAAATCTTACAAGTTGTTACTTTTACATAAAAGGTTTGTTTGAACTGAAAAGAATCTGGGACGGGGTTTGGCCCTCGGGTTTAGTAATACAAAATGATATGAATATCCAGGTACTGCAAGTGTTCCATAAAATTCGTGGGTCTTGTATGCCATAACTTTCCTCGGTTTAAACTATGAACCCGTTTCCTTACCAACATTTATGTAGTGTGTGGTATAAATGTATGTGTATGTTAGACCATCATTACAAGGTGGGGTAATTTATGTAAGAAAGTATGGGTATCAGAACTAGTTTAGTGGTTTATGTAAGTTAAGTAAGGAAACACGATATACTTTATCACACTTGACTTTGTTTCAATTGTTTGCTCATACACCGGAGTCACTAATCTAAAGCAGATTTACGTTAGCAAGCTTTGTAGATTGGAACAGTAAAATTATTTCCTTAAACCCTAATACACTTCTTAAAGAGAATTAGACACACAGAATTATGACCCTGAGTGGTCAGCTTAATATCTACAGTGGATCTAAAATATGGATAGTTAATTATAACTAGTTATGGTTAATTATTCATATTTCCCCATGATCTAATTCGCTGACTATATATATATATATATATAATATATATATATGAAATATAATTGGGGGGGTGGGGGCAAAGGGATTCGCCTAGGGGCTCAAATGGGCTAAAAACGGCCCTAGTATTAAGACGTATATAATCAGTATATCTGTTGCTCATGAAAACGTTTCTGAAACATCTGTATATCTGACAAATATTGCATTTCATTCACTTCATCTGTGATAGAATACCCCACGCCGCTTGAACGCCACTAACGGGAGCAGAAATGTCCGGCTTGACGGCTCCGTTTTCACCTCCGCCCCCGACTGCAGGCGGCTGCTCTCGTTGACTGCCGTCTGTAGCGGTGCTTCAAGTCGAACGCACCTAGAGTTACTGGCATGCTTGAGAGAAAACGTGAGAGGCCACGGGCCTACGGCAGGGTGTGGCCAAGTAAAAAATTTAAAATCTCCCAAAAATTCTAGTTTTATTTAAATATAGCTAAATAGCTCCTTGTCGCAAAAAAAAAAAAAGTCACAGCTACAATGAGAAAATAGCTAAATTTGGCGACAAAATCCCCAAATTGGCAACACTGATCCCGCTCTGCATTAACGCGCGGCTGGCGGATTGCACCGGGTAGCGCCGCTTCACACTTTTGGAGTATCCTACTTGCTTTTTGCAGTTTCGCGTGGGCTGTAATTTAAAAACAGCGCCTAATATAAGGTCTCCCTCGCGCCGCCGATCGACCCACCGGGAATGTCCCGGTGCTCCCGATGGCTAGTAGCTACATCGCTGGGTATGTTAAAGTAATCTAGATGCCCAGATGCTGCGCAATTAGGCTTATTTAATATATCATGATGAATCTCGAGTTCAGTATTTACACTAAATCTTCCTCAAGAAATTAATTAGTAAACATAATTTACGATAAGTAACCTGCCAAACTGGCTAGCGATTTGACAGCGTTACCCGCCACAGCTGATTTTTACCCGCATTTGGCGGGTTGGCGGGTGTTAATTTCAAACCCTGTTGATAACATTTATTTACTGTACTTCTCATTCCAAAACAACTCCATTTCATTCCAAATTAAATTCTCTCATCTTCTACTCCTGCTGCATTATATTACATTTGTACAGGTATATTAACCTTTAATGGCCAAAAATAAAATAAATAAATAAAATGCAAGTGTGAAAATAATGTGAATGTGGAACATGTTGCAATTACAGTGCAAATTTTGCATGTATCAATGAGGCAATTGTGTAATTATGTATGTCTGATGACATATCTGTAATTTCCTAAATTAAAACAAAATAAAATATAAACTAACAGTAAATTATGCATAATTATATGCAACTAACCCTAAACCAAACCCTAATATTAACGCTAATTGTATAGTAAGTACACGTTGTTAACTAATATTACTGTGTTTAAATATATAATCAATACTGTAACAAAGTCACCTTACTATAAAGTGTAACTCAAAACAAAACAATGTTTGTAATGGCACATATGCACAATATACATGGATAAATAAGGCAATTATGTAATAATTTAAATAATATCATGTAATAACTGAAACATTTTATATGCATATTGGCATGGTAACTGTACAAAATCACAAAACAAAATAAAACAAAACAACCTTTAATGGCCAAAAATATATGAAAAAATTCTAACTTGAAAATAATGTGAACAAACAAAACAAAACAAAATGATGGTGAAAAATATATGAAAAAAATGCAAACTTGAAAATAATGCGAACAAACGAAACAAAACAACGATGGCCAAAAATTTATGAAAAATGCAAACTTGAAAATAATGCGAACAAAACAAAACAAACAAAAAACTATGAAAACTTGCAAAATATATATGCAAACTTTGAAAAACTGTGAAAAAGTGAAAAGATAACCTATTTTGAAAAAAATAAAATAAATTACTATTGATGCCACGCTACTGCTGTAGTTTAATTTCTGAAGTCACGATAGTGTCAGTCAGTTATCACACACTCTGTTAGAGCGTCACCTGTGAGGCAGGGATGTTCGGTGTGGTCTTACACTCAGCCAAACCCAGACTGTCTGTGCCGTGACTCTCCAGACACAAGCCACCCTGCTTCAGGAGACTGTACACCGCTTCCTGCTCTGGGATTCTGACAAACACAAGCAATGAAGACAAAACACGTTCAGAACGCACTTGAGAGCGTCCAGAGGTGCATCCCAAATCGCGTACTTATGCACTATTCTGAGACGTTTTGTAGTATAACTAGTGTGAGTAGTGTGTTCACACTGAACATTCCAAATAGAAAAAGTGCACTTTAAATACCCGGATGATGCATTTAAAAAAACGAAAAAACAAAGTGTGGAATGTTGAACACTTCATGCACTCAACTGTCGCAGCTTTATTTACGTAGTGAAGGGGAAGGGGCTATCAGACTCTGTTTATGAATGACAAAATAACCTTATATAATTCATACACTACATGGTTGAGTACATAGTGCATAAGTACATAGTGTATGAGTGCCTAGTGTATAGTGCGTCATTTGGGACACAGCTCAGGTTTGTCTGGCAGTCCATCAGAGCCCAGACACAGTCCAGTGAATGTGACTCACTTGAGTTCAGGATACACATTCTCAAGATACCAGCGGAAAGAGTTACAGTTCAACTTCTGTCTTAATGCAAGCCGATCTGCAATACTGTACAGAGAGACAGAGAGAGGTAAAGGAATAGTTCACCCAAAAATGAAAGAAAGAGACGTTTAGTAGAGTGTTCATTGAGGGTTTTTTTCAATATAATGACAGCAGACAGTGACCAGAGGCTGTCAAGCTCCAAAAACCATAGAAGTAGTGCATAGGCCATACATTTTGTGCACTGTATTGATCATGAAATATTGTACGAGAATAGTATATATATATATATAATAGGCCTAAATTTAAGATAGATGTATTTGAATTGCATATAAAATGTCCATCTATTTGGAATACACAGTTTTAACATGAACAAAATAATAAACATGATTCAAACAATAGAATATGTGATGCATATTTTTCAGTCATAAATGAATGATTTCTGCACTCCAAAAATCAAGGCATAGTTTATTATTAATTACTGCATCTATTTTGGTTTCGTTTAAATAATCATATGTTCAAAATGCATTCATTTATTCTCTATTAATTAGAATCTGCATAAATATGTTCAACGAGAAAACAATGATATTTATTCAGATAAAATATATAAACACGGTTTAAATATGACTAGCTCTGGACCAAGCAATATTCATTTAGACTGAAACAAAGTGGATTTATTGATGATAATCATAATAACCCTGGTTAATGTGTATTTAAAACACATTTCGTTTATTAGTACTATCATAGAAATCTGACCTGCTTTATTGATTTATTACTGACTTATTGATTTATTATCAGTTTAAAACCGTGTAATCTAAATATATGGAAATTTGATATGCAATTCAAATGCACAAATCTTAAATTTAGGCCTAAATATTGTTTTGAGTAAATATCTTGTTATTTGCTGTTTGATTTCAAACCTAGCCTGATGCTTCTTGACAAGCTGAATATATTGAATATATACTTTAAGTATTTTTATGAAGCTTGATAGTCTGTTTCAGTGTATGCAGCTGCGTGAACATTCTTCTAAACATCTCCTTGTGTGCTCCATTGAAGAAAGAAAGTGATGTACTGTAGGTCTGGACTGACACGAGGGCCAGTAAACAACACACATTGTATTTTAGATGTTTCCTTAGAATTAGAGGTAAACTTAGTCAATCTTGAAAAAAGGCATTCCACCAAGTCACTATAACCAGATCTACATAAGGTTTTAGAGACGTCTGACCTCCCGAAGGCCTTGCCCTGCGCTGATGGTCTTGCGGTGTAGTAATACTGTTTATACTCATCCATCCAGACCTCAGCAGCTCTCCGCGTGTTCCTACAACACACACAGAAAACATAACAGCCATTCATTCATACACTGCAATGCAAAACGTATGATTACAAGCTACATAAAGGCCAATCTACTTGATGTAGGTGAGTGCATTGCCCTCTGGGAAGTCATAAGGATGACGTTTCCTGAAGACGTGGCCCACACGACTGCAGGGCAGGATCTCAAGACTGCCGCCACACATCCACACTCTGAACGACAGCTCTACAGCATCACAACGGAGGAGAACGGGAGAGGAATAGAAAGAACTGCATTTATGCATGGAAGTAAACACAGAGACATTAAAAATATTGTTACAACTGCCCTGAAAAAACTACAGAGGCTTCCCAATAGATATTTTTTTCCTAAGCAGCCACAACTGCAAGAAACAGGACATTTTGTAGTTTCTGTGGCTTAGATTAGAATGCAAAAATGACTTGTAATGTCGTAGTTTTACTTTCATCGTGGGCAGATAAATTGCTTGTGGAAAACTGAGCCTGATTAAGACATATGGGACACAGGGATAGTAACAAAAATATACAAAAAATGTAGAAAAGTATAATACTAAAGCAATTTCCAACAAGACTCTGATTTAACCAGTCGAGGGCTCTAAACACAGCCTAATGCGCACACACACACAAACACACACAGTTTAATTTTAGTGAAATCTACTTATAGTTTTTAATAATTCCCTAATATAATTCATATTTTCCCTCATGAAAAAGAAGTTTATTCAAGTGTGCTATTAGTATACTTCTTTTAAACTAAAAAATAGGATAGTATGCTTTCAGTCTACTTTTTATGTACTTCTCAGAAATATACTTAAAACGACATTTAAAGGGGTCAAAGATAATTATTTAGTGTATTTGGTGTAACAGAATATGTTGACATGCTTTAATTTTCAAAAAACACATTATTTTTCAAATACTGTACATTATTGTAGGTCCTCTATGCCCCGCCTCTCTCAAACGCTTCGTTTTCTACAAAGTCCCTCCTTCCGACAAGCGCAGTCTGCTCTGATTGGCCATCTGACCCAGTACATTGTGATTGGCCGAACACCAAGCACTCGTCAGAAATGTAACGCCACTTACCATAATCACAAGCTTCATCTTTAAAAATAAATGTAAAGACAGAGCCCGAAAGGGGAACAGAGTCGCGTGGCAGACACAGTGATGAAGCTGGTATGTGTTTGCAGTACACAAGACACGGTTAAGGACAGGCTAATCTCCCACTGTGCTGTGTCCTCGCTCTCTCTCGTCATCTCCGCTCGCTCGACAAACACCACACACACACACACCAACACACACACACGATGCGCAAAACCCCACATTTGAACAGTCAATAGCAAATACTTAAACTATAACAAAACAGTAGCTGATTCAGAAGCGCTAGATTGTCATAGCAAAGTCAGAATTGCTTCCTCTCCTAGGTTCACGAAACGGTCGTCATAAAAATGCATTGCTGTTCTGTTGTAAGTAAGCTTAAAGATTCCTAAATGCATCTACTATCGGAAGGCCAAATAAAGTGCTTTTGCTTTCTGCTAGAAACACACAGCGTCTCCCTGACATGCGGCATCAACACTAACTGTGTTACTGAAACCACGCCTCCTTTCTTTGCTGCACATTTGGGCGCAGTATGTTAATATTTCCACATAGTGAGGTAGATATGTGGGGGCATGTTAGAACTAGCCGTTTTAGGGGGGTGTGGCAGAGTCTTAACTTTGATAAAGAATATCTCTTTGGTTTTGAGACTTAGTCTTTGCAACTTCATGGATCTTATCTATGCACAATCACTTGTAACACTCCCAGAGAAGGAAAACTTGAAATCGCATCATAGACCCCTTTAAGTATCTTGCCTTATAGCCTACTTAGGAAAAGTCTAAATATATTTGAGCTATACTTGTGCTCCTAGCATCAGTGTTTTCATTGTTATACTGTAGGGGGCGATATTACACATCTTCTGTACAGAATTTAAAAAAAACACCAGTGAAGAAGAAACCGAAACAACAGACGCTTCAACATGAAATCTAACAGGATCATCAGACATAAAACAGCATCAAAACTGTGTAAAGTTGATGTAATGTTGACCAATGAAGAGGCAATAATGACTGTCAAGCTTTAGGGTGTTGATCGACTCTATATACGTTTTGATTATCGTTCTGAATCCAATTCATAGTCTTTTTTTTCAGCTTTTTGTTCAAAATGTTGTTTTTTTCTTTATTTTTTATTTATGAAATTTATCCACATTCAAGTGTTTAAAAAATAATGCATGAAGCTAGAATATTTTTTTTTTGTTTACAAGCAGATACCCTGTTAATTATTTTGCTGTTTTGTATGTTCAGATATTTATTTAACAAAATATATATAAATTAATACCTAAATAGAGACATAGTAGTATACTTAAAGTATGATGTAAAGTTCACTTACGAGTATACTTGCAGTATGAAACTACTAAACTAGTAGTTTACGAAGACTATAACTCAAAGTGGTACTAAAAATGCCTACTACAAGTATTTATTAGAAAACTATCAGTATTCTATAGTTCACTTTTGTATAGTTTCAGTACAGCTAAAAATCTTGTTGTAAACTAGTGGTGTACTTAAGTTTATTGCATAAGTATTTGAAATAGTACACTTACTACTAGTGACACTGTATTTGTATCTTGCTACATAAATATACTTAAATAAACTTGAATTATACTTAGTATACTACTTTTGGTAATGGTTGTGGGTAATATAACTTTAATAGTAATTAATTTATAATTTAATTCGGTGTTTATTAAATATATTTTTGTAATAGTTTGTTTTCATTTCATTCAATTTAATTAAACATTTAGTTAAAAGCCAATTGTAATGTGGTTTTATCATGTTATTATTTTCTAAATGCTTATATCATTTTTTTTATAAATTTGTATTTAAATTTAGTTTTAGTTTTGTTTAAACCTAACAAATGCCAACTAATAAAAATGGAAATTGTTGCCTTGGCAATAGCTAATAGAACTAGCTAAAGTGTTTTATTTAGTTTTTTAGTTAACATTTACTTTATTTCAAATAACAAAAAAACTTCTTTTTTTTATGGTTTTAGCTTTAGTTTTAGGTGACTATATTAACCCTGAGGTTTGTTTGATTATATTAGTAAGGATACTTAAACCACACACTTTTCTTTATTCAGCTCTAGCAGTGTTATATGATCTCTGACGCTCGTCTTGCTAAACTGTTGACTGGATGTTTGACACTTGAACACTTTCACAGCAGAGGAGTAAAATCATACATCTGAACATCACTTACCAAAGTTCTCACCACCCCAGATGTCCATGTGAGTGTCATACTGGCCTAGGTGATTAAACCAGCCTTTATCCATGACAAAGATCCCTCCAGCAATTACAGGAGTCCTGCAACAACAGCGGTTGGTATGGACATGTTATTATGGGGTCCAAACATCTGAGACCACTACAGTAATAAAATGCTTCTAGTTTTCTAAAAGCTTCTGGTTGTTTGAATTTGTAGGTCTTTTGTTACAAAATTGCTTCCAATCGACTAGGGACCTGGAATTTGAAATGTGTTGTTAAAAAGGATAGTTCACCCAAAAATTAAAATGTGATGTTTATCTGCTTACCCCCAGGGCATCCAAGATGTAGGTGACTTTGTTTCTTCAGTAGAACACATTTGATGATTTTTAACTTTAACCATTGCAGTCTATCAGTCGTATAATGCATGGCAATGGTAACAAAATCTATGAGTGTAAAAAAAACATGCACAGACAAATCCAAATTAAACCCTGCAGCTCGTGACGACACATTGATGTCCTAAGACAAGAAACGATCAGTTTGTGCCAGAAACGGAACAGTATTTATATCATATTTGACCTCTAATACACCACTATGTCCAACTGTCTTTGGGCGCGTGCACGGCATCCGGTGCATGAGGTGTGTACGTGCTCTGGCGTAGTTTAAGTGATCTCTCGCCGGAAGTGATCTCTCGCGCGTATACGTCACTTATTGTTTACACAGTCATTGTAGGTACGACGGCTAATCAAAATGGTACTTACTTGCGCTTATCCGGATTGTTCAAACCGACTTAAAACTAAAAGATTACGTTCTCTCGCGCGAACTCATTCAGGAGTGGTGACTTTCCACGTATTCCCTACTTCTGAGCCTGCTCGCCTGAAGTTATGGTTGATTGCTCTTCGGCTGGATATCAACACACCCATTAACGTAAACTACGCCAGAGCGCATACACACCTCACGCACCAGAAGCCGTGTGCGCGCCAAAAGACAGTTGGACATAGTGCTGTATTAGAGGTCAAATATGATATAAATACTGTTCGGTTTCTGGCACAAAGCGATCGTTTCGTGTCTTAGGACATCAATGTGACGTCGCGAGCCGCAGGGTTTAATTAGATGTGTCTGTGCATGTTTTTTTTTCTCCAATATTTTGTTACATTGCCATGCATTAATACGATCCTTACAGACTGTTCAACGGTTAAAGTTAAAACATCAAAGTGCTCTACTGAAGAAACAAAGTCACCTACATCTTGGATGCCCTGGGGGTAAGCAGATAAACATCACATTTTCATTCTTGGGTGAACTATCCCTTTAAGTCTTTGTGTTCAAGATTCTAAAACTTGAAATAGGTTTAAATAAGATTCTAGATTTTTAATCCGCATCAGCCTTTCTTAGTGAACACGAGAGAGAGGGAGAGAGAGAGAGAGAGAGAGAGAGAGAGAGAGAGACCTGATCGGTTGTGTTGGGTCATTCCTAGCCATTTTCTGTTCTATAGGAATCTGCTCCCATTTGAAGTGTAAACTCCAGTCGAAACCTGACATCAGAGGGGAAAAAGTGAGGCAGTTATTTCTGGAATCAACACATGCAGTAATTTTTAATCGGTCGACTGATATTTTGATGGCCGATACCATACACATGATGTCATTTAAACAACGTGCAAAACAACTGCTGCGATGAAATGTAATTTATTTTACAAACTAAACTGAAATAATTAACTGCAAAAAAAAATTAACCTGTAAAATAAAAGCATTAATTTAGTGACTTCTAGATTCTGTAATCCTGTTATAGTATTTTTCATAGTATAAAATGCTTCCCTGTAGTTCAAGCAGTAGAGCCTGGCAAATTAATAAATGTAAACTATAGTATTTTTCACAAATAAAGAAATAGTTAAAAACCTGAATAAAAGCTAACAGCGCGCTACACACTGGGAAACATATTTTCTCAAAGACCAGTTAATGCTGATTTTACATATGAGATGAATATGACATGGCAGCAAACTGGATATAGTACATAGTACTGGATATAGTACAACATTTGAAATCTGTGCTCAGGTGCTGGTGTTTTTTCCGCTGTCAAAATAAAAGATGCTTCCGACACTCATCAGCCAAGCAAAAAAAAATTATATATCAGCTGGTATATCAGACTTTATAAATGAACCAGATTATCCTTCAAAGCTCAGGTGAACAATCAACTGTGGTTAAAATGTCACTTGGGATCTTATGTGAGTTTGTCGGTGTGCCGAGCATAAGTGGCTTAAAGATAAGTTACAAGTATCTTATGATAACCTCTGAGAATCTCTATGACAATATCAAGATGCTGTTAAAGCAGCTAGATCTTATTTCTAGCAAATTATATTGCATAATGTAAATAACCCGAAGGTTTTGTTCGCAGCCATAGATAAGGTACTGAGTCTGTCTATTAATATTTTCTCTACTGCGACTAAAGACTTGTGTGAGAGTTTAAAAAAATATTTAATTGATAAGGTTGATTTTATATGCTTGAAAATTTTACCAGTAGGCAATGTTGTAATCGATGCAATGAATCCTTCTTATTGTTTGAGTAAAACAATTGTTTGAGTATCATTAGAGTGTTCCTCCTTCACGATTTTTTAAGGAGGTTGCAGACATTATTGGTCCTTTTATTCTATTGATTATTAATAGTAGTTTATTTTATGGCACTGTACCATCAGCGATTAAGCATGCAATCATTGAACCTGTTTTAAAGAAAACAAACTTGAATTCACAGGATTTAAAAAATGTCAGACCCATTTCTAAATTGATAAGATCTTGGAGAATAATCAACTTGTTGATTTCTTGACTGAAAATGGTATAATGGATACTTTTCAGTCTGGATTTAGAACTAAACATAGTACTGAATCAGCGTTATTAAAAGTTACAAATTATATTTTGTTAAATATTGACTTCGGGAAATGGGTTGCCTTAATGCTGTTAGATTTGAGCACAGCCTTCGATACAATAGATCAGTGATGGGCAAACTTGGCCCTTCCGGGCCACTTTCCTGCAGAGATTTGATCCAACCCTGATAAAACTCACCTGCCTGTAGCCTTCTAGTAGTCTTGAAGACAATGATTAGCTGGTTCAGGTGTGTTTGATTAGGGTTGGAGCTAAACTCTGAAGGAAAGTGGCCTGGAAGGGACAAGTTTTCCCACCCTTACTGCAATAGATCATGTCATTTTAATAGAACGCCTTAGAGACCATGTAGGGACAAACAGTGTTGCCCTTCAGTGGTTTTCTTCTTATTTGAAGGATCGGACATGCGCTGTAAACATCTGTAATTTTGTTTCTGGACCTGCGACTATCTCTTGGGGTGTTCCACAGGGATCGATTATTGGTCTAACCCTGTTTTTGTTATACATGTTGTCTTTAGGGTCGATTTTTAGGCAATACAATATAAATTATCATTTGTATGTGGATAATTTACAACTGTACCTTCCTCTTGGGTGTGATGACTGTACATCATTTGCTAATTCTTCTATGTGTTTGACTGAGGTAAAGGGATTGTTAACAAATAATTTCCTACAATTAAATGAGGATAAGACCGAGTTTATTATATTTGGGAATAGACTCCCTGAGAAAGAACTGGTTGAGAGTTATGGCCTATTGTCAAACAACATGCATAGTTTTGGGAAGAACTTAGGAGTAATTAGGACTAATTAATTAATTCTGGAAACTGTTATGCATACTTTAATTTCCACAAGATTGGATTATTGCAATGCTTTATATTTAGGCCTAAGTGAATCTCTGGTTACTCGTCTTCAGTATGTTCAAAATGCTGCTGTGAGACTTCTAATTAATAAAACGGGATCATATAACGCCTGTGTTGATATCTCTTCTCTAGTTGCCTGTAAATTATAGAATTCAGTACAAGGTGTTAATGTTTGTGTACAAAGCATTGCACAATCAGGCTCCTAAATATATAAAGGACATGCTGTCTCCTTACCAATCTCAACGTCATCTGCGCTCTTCTCAGAACTTGCTCTTAACGGTTCCTCAGTCTCGTTTAAGGCGTAGTGGAGATCGCGCCTTTTCAGTTGCGGCTCCTAAGCTCTGGAATGCCTTGCCACTATTCATAAAATCTTCATCAACTATGGACATTTTTAAAAGGAACTTAAAGACTTATTTCATCAGGCTTTTGGCGTTTGAGTGGGTCGGATTAATGTGAGTGATTTCGTTGTATAGTTTATATTGGTGTCATGCTGTGTTGGTATTGTATGTTCGTAAGGTTATTTTTTTTATTATCTCTGTACAGCAATTTGGTCAATTTTCATGATTTTGAAAGTGCTTTATAAACAACCGCTGAGTTGAGTTGTGCTTTAAGTATCAACTCTGTCTCATATGTTTGTCTCCTAATATTCCTTGATAACAATAAAATTAGACATAAATGAGTCAAATTTTTACAAACAATATCAATCAATATCAAAATTACTAAAACAAACTAAAATTAAAATGCAAACTAAAAATTGCAAAATCAAAGTTAATTTAAATCACTATAAATATTTATAATATATAAGTAATAGTAAAATAACACTGGTTCATAATGAGATCTATTGATTGCAGACTTTGGTGTCTAGGAAAATCTGAGCACAGTCTGAGATATCGAAGACTTTAGAGGAGAAACGTGTGAGATTATTCTCATCAGAAACATCTTTCTCCTTTTACTCTCATTGCATAGAAACAAATATTAAAGAGATTAAATTGATACATTAAAGAGATGTTTTTTTGTTTGTTTGTTTGTTTTTGTGTGCTAAAGCAGTGAGATCTCTCTCACCTCCTCTCAGGTCTGCAGAAGCGGCCAGGTAGGCAAAATTATCCAGACTGATCACATCAATGATGGGACTGACCGCACGCGTGTGATCCTACAAGAGAACACAAACCACAAATGACCAGTGTAATTATGGGTAAAAAGCTTTGTAATTATTTGATTTATTTAGTAATTATTGAATTTCAGGCCATACAAGCGAAAGAGACACAAGCCGTTTGTGTGTCTCCTTGAAAATTCTTAAAGGGGCCATATGATGCTGCTAAAAATAACATTATTTGGTCTATTTGGTGTAATGAAATGTGTTTATGCGGTTTAAAGTTAAAAAACATTATTTTCCACATACTGTACATTATTGTTTCTCCTCTATGCCCCGCCTTTTTGAAACGCGCCGATTTTTACAAAGCTCATCGGTCCGAAAAAGCGAGGTGTGCTGTGATTGGCCAGCTATCCAATGAGTTGTGATTGGCCGATTACCTCAAGTGTGAGATGGAAATGTTAAGCCCCTCACATACTGTTGATGCCGTGTCCCGGTCGGAGCGATGAGACAAAAACATTAAAACCCATTACAAACGAGGCATTTGTTGCATCCAGTGGTGACATAATTACTGATTATAATGACTTATAATGTCTTTTAACGTTTGCCGTTGCATTGCATTGCGCCGCGTAAACATAAAACTCTGTGCATTTGTGATCAGAGAAATTACAAACAACAAGTGCTACTCCACACTGCCCAAAACTCGCGTTGAATCATCAGTGGCAAATCCTTTACTGAAAACGTACTTCCAGACGGTGAGTCAGAACTGCCACATTTCAAAAAGAAAAAAAAAAAAATAGTCTACTCTACCAGGAGGTTTGTGGGTGACGTCATTTGATTATGTGCACCTGCGGGATTATAAATAGACGTGAAACAGACACACCTGCAGGTTATACCTTTGTCTGAAGGGATGTCCAGGCACGCCTACGTCTCAAAGGGAGACCTCTTGCTAAAGCCATAGAGGATGCAACCCTCCTATTTGAATGGGCCCTAACTCCTAGAGGCGAAGCTTGACCACGCGCCTCCTCGTAGGCTAGGTCAATATGCATGTGACGAGTGGGGCGGGGCCGAGAGCTGTGGGAACAGAGCAAGGCCAGTGGAGTAAGTGATAATGCACGACACCTGTGCCACACACCGGTCTCGAGTTCCACGGAGGAGCTCCAGAAGTATAAAAGGAGGAGTGACGACAGTGAAGGACGAGAGAAGATCAGGCCTGGACTTTATTTTGTGTTTTGTGTGCGGCAGTTGTCCGCGAGGGGCTGCCGCTTTACTTTCATTTTGTGTTTATTTTATTAAAATCTTAAATGTTCGCCGGTTCCCGTCTCCTTCTTCCCAGACTACGAACTTTGTTACAGCATCCCTCACCAAATGTGACATTGTTTGTCTCATGGCAGCCGCCCCCCGGTTGCGGCCCCCATTGCATATGAAAAGCTGCTCCGACTTATGCCACTGGCTAGTGCAGTGGATGTAAATCTGAAGAGCACATACTGGACACAGTAAGTGAAGTCTTTCCTGCTCTGGTGCCGTAAACGGTGGAGGGCAGAAGGCTTCAAGAATGACTGGATTTAAGGTCGAGAATGGAACTTTGAGAAGATAGGGAAGATGAGGATACAAAATAGCTTTGACCAGCCCAGGGGCAAAATTTAAATAGGATGGCAAGACTGACAGAGCCTGCAAATCCCCAATTCTCTTTAGAGAAGTAATAACCATGAGAAAACCCAACTTTAGAGTCAGAAACTTGACAGGCGCTGACACAAGTGGTTCGAAAGGGGTCCCAACTGGACCCTCGAGCACTTTAGTTAAGTCCCACGAAGGGACTGTCGCTCTGGTGGGCGGCCTCAACCACTTAGCTCCATGAATGAAGCTGGTGACATGAGGGTGCTTTCCCACAGATATCCTGTCAATCAGAGCGTGGCAAGCCGAAATAGCGGCCACATAGATTCTGAGAGTACCAAGACATGTACCTGAGGACAGTGTTTTTTTGCAGGAACTCTAGCACTGAAACAACTTGGCAGTGAACTGGGTCTGCATGGTGTGTCATACACTACCTTTCGAAAACACGCCATCGGAGGGCATAACTTCTTCTAGTGGAGGGAGCCCTAGCACTCAGAATCGTCTGTACTACATCGGCTGGAAGCCTACATGTAGCATCTCTTAGTTGGTCCCCCACAGGGGCCAGACATGAAGGTTTCAGAGCTCGGGCCGGGAATGAAATACTGTCCCCTGCACCTGAAATAGGAGATCCCTCCTGACCGGAATCGCCCATAGTGAGCCATCGAGGAGAGATATTAGATCTGAGAACCACAGTCAGGTCGGCCAATGGGGCGCTATCAGTAAGAGGCGAGACCCTTGTTGACAGACCTTGGCCAGGACTCCTGGGAGCAGAGCGATCGGGGGAAATGCGTAAAGATGTAGTCTGGGCCACGTGTGGGCCATTGCGTCCAGACCCAGGGGAGCTGGAGGAGTCAGAGAGAAGTAGAGGAGACATTGTTCTGTCCCCTTCAAAGCAAAGAGGTCCACCTCTGCTTCGTAAAATCTTTCCCAGATTTGACTGACTAAAGGGGGTGGACTACTTCTGCTGCCACATTCATATGCCCGGGAATGTAAATCGCCCTGAGGGACAGGAACCTGTTCTGTGCCCAAAGAAGAACCTGCTGCGCTAGCCAGTTCAGGCGGCGCAACTGCAGTCCGCCATGGCAATTTATGTAAGAGACTACCGCAGTGTTGTCCACCCGCACTAGGACATGGTAGCCTCTTAACTGCTGGAGGAAGTATTTCAGGGCCCGAAATACAGCCTTCATTCCAAGGTAATTGATGTGCCAGTTGAGAAGATGACCTCTCCAGATCCCTTGGGCTGGACGGTCATTTAAGACCGCTCCCCAGCCCGTGAGGGAAGTGTCTGTTGTTAGCATCTTGCAACGACAACACGCACCTAGAGTGGCACCCAAAGTCAGAAACCGGGGTCTGAACCCCATAGAAAGGGTACGAAGCCCCTGGCGCATAACCCTTATTTGCCTCTGGGGGTTGGTCCTTAGATGAAATCCCCTAGCTCTGAGCCACAACTGAAATGGTCTCATGTGCAGGAGGCCCAAAGGTATCACCGTGGATGCAGCTGCCATGAGACCTAGAACCCTTTCAAAGTAATGGACAGTAACTTTCTGGCCTAGCTTGATATTCTTTAGGATATTAAGAGTGGATTCGATATATGCAGGAGACAGCTGTGCCCTCAGTGCAATCGAATTCCATACAACCCCCAAATACATTGTCCTCTGGGCAGGAGAGAGAATGCTTTCCTTGGCATTGGGTCTCAATCCCAGAGATTCTAGATGAGCTAGGACAACATCCCAATGTCGAAGCGCAAGCTCTTGAGACTGAGCCAAAATCAGCCAGTCGTCTATGTAATTTAAAATGCGAATGCCCTGGAGTCGCAGAGGAGCCAGTGTTGCATCCATGCATTTTGTGTATGTGCGGGGTGACAAGGCTAGGCCGAATGGAAGAACCAGATACTGGTAAGCTTTGCCCCCGAAAGCGAACCTCAGGAACTTCCTGTGTTGTGGCAGGATTTCTATGTTTCTATGTTCTGAGGTAGCGGTTCAACCCACAAAGATCTAAAATTGGATGCAAACCCCCACCTTTTTGGGAACCAGAAAATACCGGCTGTAGTAGCCTGACTCTCTGTCTGGCAGGGGAACACTTTCTATGGCCCCTTTGACCAGCAGAGCTTGCAATTCCTGTGTCAACAAATGTGCTTATTCCGGTTTCACAGAAGTGGAGAACACACCGTTGAAACACGGAGGGCGACGCGCAAACTGTATCCTGTAGCCTTTCTCTACTGTCCTTTTGACCCACGGAGAGATATTTGGCAGTAGTTTCCATGCTGCCAATTTCTCTGAAAGGGGCACTAGTTTTGACACTTCACTTTGCTTGGGGAATATTAGATGTTCGGTGTCCTGAAACATGGCAGGAGGCAACCAAACATTTAACATTTTGCTGGAGACGACTGTGTCAACAGAGCCACCAAATTGGCCGGAAGGCGAGATGGGGGCATCAAGGAGTAATATGATGCCCTTGATGCCCATGAGGTTCAGCCACATGTGCCTCTCCGTGGAGACCATAGGTGCCATTGAATGGCCAATGGCACAGGCCGTCGGCTTAGTCGCACAGAGAGACAGGTCTGTGGGCCAGCGAAATTCGGAAAACAATGGCCAGGCTCATGCTCAAGTCCTTGAGCAGGTCAGCCTGGTACACCTACAAACCCGCCATGGTGTGTAGGGCAGCACCAGCCTTATCCGCTGCTTGGAATGCTTTCCCCCCCAGTGAGGATGTCAACCTACAGGGCTTGGTGGGAGCATTGTTTTTTTCAGAGAGGATGAGCTCCCAGGGGAGAGATAGCCCATAAACGTCTCTTCCACCTGGGGCATCATCATGTAGCCCCGTGCCTTTGCATCCACGATGGTCGAATAAATTGACGTCGAAGGCACAAAGACATGGGACGAATAGGGCTTACTCCATGAATGAGTTAACTCGCCATGGAGATCGCCAAAGAAGGGGAGAGACCCTCCTTCCCTCCCCTTGGCCACCTGACAGAAATCTGTCATCAAGCTTCGAGCGTTTGGGGGTCTCCTGCGGCCAGTCCAACTTTAGTCTGCCGACTGCCCGACTGACTTCTTGGCTGACACATGTGTTCTTCACGACCAGTCGAACAAAGAACGTTCTTATATGCATTATTGAAACGCAGCATTGAGAGTAGCTTTTGATAGGGAACATCCATGCATGTGTTAAAATTTTATTTAATGTTTAATTTAATGTTATTACTGGATCTTCTAAAACTCTAAAACCATCCAAACAGATCAGCCAAAACCAGTAGTATAATATAAACTAAATTGTTTAAATAAATTAAAATATTTTTTTCTCCAAAAGAGGAAAAAAAATATGAAGAGAAGGATGTCAGAAGAGAGAAAGATGTCAAATTTATCATCTCTCCCTCAGCAACTGTATTTTTGTTATGGTCCACGTAAGAAAGCTCACGAAGACGCAGATAAACACTAGGGAATAGACATTAATAACAAAGATACTGGAGACAGGAATGAATTACATGCCAATATAAACATGCCAAATATAACACTGAGGGAGAACTGAGGACTTATAAGCATGAACCAAACAAAGGAACTAATGAGGTAATTAACAAGACAACAGGTGGAAAAAATGAACTAAATCAGAAGACAGGAAAACTAGGTCAAGCCAACAACACAACAGAAACACAAGACTACATGTTACAATTTTATTGCCAAGGTAATATAACACAAAGTATAGTGTTATAAATGCATATTCAATATTTTAAAAATGAAAAATGTGGCTAGATTTAGGATGTTGATCATTGCAGAAATGCATCATCTGACTCTGTGTAAAGGCTCTGTGAATGTGCAGCATTCACTGATGCAGAGCATAGTGTGTTCTTTGCAAGATTTGCTACTTTGAAACTTTGCTTGCTGCTGTGCGTATACTTGTGCATACATAAAACTATTTTCAAGCATGTAAACCTGCAAGTGTCACATAAAAAAAAACTTGTGCCGGGGAAGTTAAGCCAAAGTTAAGCCAGTTGCAACTGTATAAGTAAAACAAGTGTTTTCAATTAGAGCTGGCGCTGTACACAAACACGCTGAACTCTGTGCTCAGCTTGACTATGTGTGGGGAAGCCCAGAAATCCATCTATAACACACCCCACCTACAGCAGATTCATACATCATTTGACATCAGGACACTCATCTCAGAAGAAGCCCATGGCTTGTCAGTAAAATTAACTAATAAATATAAAAAATAAAAATAAATAAATAAAAAATAAAAGCATTTTGAAAATCTAAATTTTGACATTTAACAAAAATAGATTTTTTGTGGCGCATTTAATAGATTTGTATTTCTGTGTTCTGAATTTTTAGGAGTGAAACTAGTGGTAATCATTCAAATTCTAATATTACATAATTCAGAATTTCTTCTTTCTCTTGATGATCTCAGTATTTACAACTAATTTCACCTTTAAAAACCTAAACATCTGCTGTTTAAAAATACAAATCCATAAAAAATTTGTCACAAAAATTATTTTAAAATTCAAAATGACAAAATTCAAATAGTTTTCATGCTCCATGTTTCAAGCAGTGTTTATCTGTTTAAATCTAACCGACTGTTGCTCAAGGCTTCAGACACTGATTCTTTTTCAAAGTGTTGAGGAGAGCAGACAGTGTTTCTTTCAGTGTGTATCATTAGATTTCTTACAGCACTCATATTATTCAGATATGCGTATTAAAAGTGTTAAAAAAATAATGACCCTTGAGTCAAAAATGGAAAAACAGGAGCATTCACTGACTTTAAAAAGACTGTAGTCAAATAGAATATTAAAAAAATTTAATATTCTAAAAGTGTCTAAACTACTTTATGATGCTAAAGTGTCTTGATTTTACATTTGATATAACTACATTTTCATATTTACATCTGAAGAAAATGTGCCTGACGAAAAAGTCCACCCTCATGTCTTCAACAATCAGCACATTTGAGCAATGATTCTGAATCACTGCCTGCAGCACAAACAAGGTATACTGAGAAAAACTAGGCTCTTGGCTCCATAATAAAGTTCTTATGCTGCAGAAAAGTGGTTGAGGAGATGATGTTGATGATAATTACTCTTGATGATTTAGGACGAGAGAGGCTACATGGTGCAGCTGTGAGAAGACAAACAGCCTTCCTCTCGCTCAGATTCTGGGAAAATCTCCCTCTGAAGAACCAGACTGGACTCAGGCCATTTATGACTCACTACTGACTCTCCACATTCACAATGTTAAAGCAGCGTAAGTAGTCGTGCAGACAGAATCTCAAGTGAAAAATCGGATCAAACTCTACAATAATTTGGTGCAAATGTATCTGTCACTAGATAGAAGCCTGTCAAATTAGATAGATGTAACATGGAGAGTTTGCATGACATGCATCATTCTCTAAAACGGTGAATAAAACTTGGTAAAAAAAATAACATAATAATAATATAAATAATAATATATAATAATAATTAATAGATTATATAGATATAGTATTATATATTATATATATATATATCTATATGAACCTAGACTACATTAAATACAGGTTGAAGGAGTGAGAAATAAACTGGACCACAAGTGTGTTGTTGATTGCTGCGGAGAGATGAAAATTCAAATGACATTCAGAAATGCATGATATTCCAAAACGTCAATATTTTGAGTAATCTAAATCGACATTTACGTTTAATTTGTACAATAAAACAGTTGTAGAGCTGTTTGCGTCACCACTCAATGTCCATTGTAAAATCTGAGTCCTGAAGCAAAAGCAGTTGACAAGCGCTGCTCTAAACCAGACATGATCAATGTTTCTCATAAGTATTCATGCACAGCTGTGCACTTCTGATGCTCCTTCTGCGCAAAAAAAAAAAGACTGTTTGTAAAATAGCTGGAGATTTCCTAAATTCATAATGATAAATTGCAAATATTGGCATCTGACTAACTGGACTAACTTAAAGTGACACGCCAATTTGTACCAAAAGGTTTGACTGTATGCACAGTGTTGTAAAGTTTGTTGTAGATCAGATTGATCAAAAGTGACAGAAAATACTTTTATAATGTTACAAATGATTTCTGTTTGAAATAAATGCTGTTCTTTGAACTTTCATACAAGAATTCTGAAAAAAATAAAATAAAATCATAGTTTCCACAAAAATATTATGCAGCAAAAAGTTTACAACACTGATAATAATGAACAAGTCTTACGAATGACAACCAATATAATTGAAACACTGAGGCCAAACCACGCCATATTAGATGATTTTAATGAAGGATCATGTCACACTGAAGACTGGAGTAATGATGATTCATAATCATAATCATAATCGGGGCCCGTGATTCATCTCTAAGTCAGTTTATGGATTATGCTTTGTTGTCTGTTGGATCTTTGTTTACTGTGGGTGTCGCGGGGGAAGAACGCGACACAGGCTCGTGACTGAGAGTCGCGGATTACCAGAGAGCACGCTCACAAAATGGCGGGGCGACAGCGGAAGCGCCTTGAATCGCCAAAATGGCGGACAAAACAGCGCCCCATATGTCACAAAACAAGATCTCTGCTACAAGAATGTGACAGCAAAAAACAACTTCCACTTTGAGCTAAACTCAGTATATAAATAAAAGCCTGAGCACGTGTTTACCTGTAAACAGTGATTTGTAAAAACAGACGGATCCGAGTGATAAAAGTGTTTCCTCTATGAAGTGTTTATGCACTTGATGCGTCACAGACACTGAGCAAATTCTCATGAGCTCCTTTGTGCATTTATAATTGAATCGCAAAATTCAATTCATTTCACGGAAAAGGACAGATTTGACTGTTCTGGTCTAAACTGAAAAATAATTTTCAACATTTACCTACAGAAATCTATAACTTACTTTAACTCGAATGGCAAGTTTCAAGCTCTTTTCTATTTAAAGTTCACCGCAGACGTTCGTGAGAGTTGAATGATTCATCAATAGAATAGACAGTTTGCTTCTACATAAATGTAGCCAATCATAATATTAGAAATGAACTGTTTTGATGAATTACTGTTTTCGTGATTGATCATTTCTGAGTACTCAGGTACTCAGGTACTCGTGTTCATCTCTAGGGTGGAGCTTCTCGCTCTGTAACTCCCGCCTCCTGTTTATCTGAACAAAAACTTCTTCACATATAAAAACTCACAAAACAGCATGTCCACACCTGGAACGACGCTCGCGTGGGTTTTGTGACGTTGTGTATAGCGACCAACAATCAGCACTCCTGTTGTGTGTGTGTGTGTGTGTGTGATCGTAATCATGGCTGTGGACGGTACAGATGAGAATAATTTGGTAAGTGCTTCTCTATTTTTCTGCGTTTTCCCTGCTGGTAGATCATGGAATTACATCTGATTGTGCTTTGGGTGAATGCATAGAAATGATAGCTTTTTCCAAACGTTATACAGAGAGCAGGGTAGTTATAGTTAACCAGAAGTAAAACTAAAGCCATACAAATATTGTTGTTACTTGAAATGAAATAATACTACATAAGATAAAAATAACTATAAATAATACAAAAAAGTTTAATTCGGCTCATTTTCAGTAAGTTAACTTGTACTAAAATTGAACATAAAGCCAGGTTAAAGATAACAATAATAATAACAATGAAAAAAACACATAGAACTAAAAAATAAATGTGTTAATTAAAAAAAAATTAAATAAATACTTATAAGATAAAAAAAAAATAAAATTAATTCTAATAATTTAAATTTTGTCTCAATTTCAATTAGTTTAACTTGTACTAAATAACTAAATTGAAACCGACATATTGAAAGATAATAATAATAATAACAATAAAAAAACAATACAAAAAAGTTTTGTACTTGAGCATTAAATAAATACTACATAAGATTAATAGAAATAAAACCCCTAAATAATTTGAATCAGCTCATTTTTCGTTAGTTGTAACGCATCACTAATAGAACTAAAATGAACAAAAAAAGTCATATTTAAAGATAATAATAGAATAACAAAGAAAAGAAAACACTAAAAACTAAAAAAAATGTGTTACTTGAAATTAATAAATAGTTATACGATAAAAATAAAAAAAGAAAAAAAAACCTAAATTACATTAAATTTTGGACGAATTTGTCACTTATGTTTAACTTGCACTAAAATAACTAAAACTGAACATTAAAAAAGCCATATTTAAAGATAATAATAATAATAACAACAATAAATAATGTAATAAAAAATTACAACAAAAATATAACTAAAATTAAAGTGAAAACAGAAAATAGAAAAATAAAAATAATACACAGTATCGCATTAATACTAAAATAACACTAGTCTGATGAAGGATACTTTCACAAAGAGTAATAATAATAATGTGCAAGAAAAAAGAAATGGTGATAAATACAAAAGCAGCAGCAGAAACCACTCAGCGTGTCTTTAATACACTAATATTAAAATAAGGACACTGAAAATGGTTAAAGCTATTATGTTTGTATGTTTCATTAAAGTAAATTAAAAGGAGTTAATATTATTAACAACTACATTTATATAACATCTACGTACATGTTACTGGTGCACTTCTGTTATTGTTTCTGAATTAAAATTAAAATAGATGATACTGTTTAGCCAGTAATAATATCAAACAAATACATAATCATCATCAAATAAACACATAAATGTGCTGTTAATATAAAACGAGATGCGTGCTTTTATAATTTAGCTATAGCAGCCTAACCAATAAAACTAGCAAAGTCAGTAATTAAATGAATATAAAGAAAATAATTACAATTAACAGGACATAAATGTAATAGAAATACTAACGAAATACACAGTGCTTGTAAGAACTACAGAAATTGAATAAAGTATCAAATGTAAAATTAAAACCTGTTTAGTCGTAACTGTAGGAATTAAACTTAGCGAGTGATTTTCGTAAGTGTGAGTATTAAATACGTACGTAACGTAACGTAACAATTCTGGAAACGGTTTCTGAAACGGGTGTAAAACTAAAACTAAAACTAAAAAAGAAGCTGTGCTTCAAAGAGTTTTTAGGGTGGTGGGTTCCTCAGTTTGGCCTATAGAATGAGAACAAACTTCACCACATAAGTGAGTTAAATCTGACAAAACATCCGCAGTTTAAGCGAAAAGTACTAGTGATGCAAAGTCCGATTCATTTCAGCGAACCGGTTCTTTTCGGACAGATCGACTCATTGAACCGGTTCAAAAAGCCGATTAATCGGTTCCTGACGTCATCAAGCGATAACGTCCTCTATGCATTTCTTTTCTAACAACCCCAATATTTAAGGTATTTTTAGTGGAATTTGATTGTTTTATATCTTCTCTGAAATTGTTAAAAAACAAAAAGTCATTAACATGTCTAAAATATTATGACATTACTTTCAGTTCCCGTTACTAATTAATGTCACACCTTGTATAGCACTGACTGTCTTATGCTATGCTCTGTTTGTTATTTGTTCTATTTTCATTAATAAAAAATAAAAAATATATTTTCTAACAACAGTGCAATGTTGTATCAATGAAAAATTCAAATAAGTCATTTGTGTCAACGCATATTGAAACATTCAAAAATAATTGCCATATAATTGCTGATTATTGACATACAATTCACTTAAGTTAATGGTGTTTGTGGTCACAGTTTCATTCACGGATCAGATACGACTGACTGAGCAATATTGACTCAACGCGGATATGTTCTACATGTCTACAGTATAAAGAATGAATAAACCTGTCTTATAAACTCCTTGAGTTTGCTTAAGCAACTTTAAATATAATATGCACGCACAATAAACTACTGTAAAATTTATTTACATCACTCCACAGAAAGGTTTTTGCAGGTTTTAATACAATTTAAAATAATAACAGTCATAATAAACAAGCATATTTCCAGTATGTGCCTCAGGCTTGCACAGTATCGTCAACTCACTCTTCAGAATCTTCGGTAATCCTATGCAAACTTCACCACGCCTCATTCGGTTCTTGTTGAGTCCTTGGTAATCCTCTGCAAACTTAGCCACGGCTCATTTGGTTCTTGTAGAGTCCTCGGTAATCATCGGCAAACTTCGCCACGGCTCATTCGGTTCTTGTTGAGTTCTCGGTAATCCTCGGCAAACTTCACCACGGCTCATTCGGTTCTTGTTGAGTCCTCGGTAACTCTCGGCAAACTCGCCATGGCTCATTCGGTTCTTGTTGAGTCCTCGGTTATCCTCGGTAAACTTCGCCACGGCTCATTTGTTTCTTGTTGAGTCCTCGGTAATCCTCTGCAAACTTAGCCACGGCTCATTCGGTTCTTGTTGAGTCCTCGGTAATCCTCTGCAAACTTCACCACGGCTCATTCGGTTCTTGTTGAGTCCTCGGTAATCCTCGGCAAACTTCGCCACGGCTCATTCGGTTCTCGTTGAGTCCTCGGGAATCCTCTGCAAACTTCGACAGTTGGTTAAACCGGCTCACTCTGTTCTTGTTGAGTCCTCGGTAATCCTCTGCAAACTTAGCCACGGCTCATTCGGTTCTTGTAGAGTCCTCGGTAATCCTCGGCAAACTTCACCACGGCTCATTCGGTTCTTGTTGAGTCCTCGGCAATCCTCGGCAAACTTCGACAACGGGCAGTCGGTTCTTGTCGAGTTCCTCGTAACTCTCGGCAAACTTCGCACCGGGCTCATCGGTTCTGTAGGTCCTCAGTAGTCCTCGGCAAACTTCGCCCACGGCTCATTCGGTTCTTGTTGAGTTCTCGGTAATCCTCTGCAAACTTCGCCACGACTCATTCGGTTCTTGTTGAGTCCTCGGTAATCCTCTGCAAACTTCGCCACGGCTCGTTCGGTTCTTGTTGAGTCCTCGGTAACCCTCGGCAAACTTCGCCATGGCTCATTCCGTTCTTGTTGAGTCCTCAGTAATCCTCGGCAAACTTCGCCACGGCTCATTCGGCTCTTGTTGAGTCCTCGGTAATCCTCTGCAAACTTCGCCACGGCTCATTTGGTTCTTGTTGAGTCCTCGGTAATCCTCAGTAAACTTTGCCACTGCTCATTTGTTTCTTGTTGAGTCCTCGGTAATCCTCGGAAAATTCACCACGCACCAGCGTCTTGTGGCGTCCTCGGTAATCCTCGGCAAACTTCACCACGCCTCATTCGGTTCTTGTTGAGTTCTCGGTAATCCTCGGCAAACTTCGCCATGGCTCATTCGGTTCTTGTTGAGTTCTCGGTAATCCTCGGCAAACTTCACCACGCCTCATTCGGTTCTTGTTGAGTTCTCGGTAATCCTCGGCAAACTTCACCACGCCTCATTCGGTTCTTGTTGAGTTCTCGGTAATCCTCAGCAAACTTCGACCAAGCTCATTTGGGTCTTGTTGAGTCCTCGGTAATCTATGCAAACTTCAACAAAAGCCTCATGCGTTTCTTGTTGATTCCCGTTAATCCTCGGCAAACTTCACCAGCCTCATTCGGTTCTTGGTGAGTTCTCGGTAAATATCGGCAAACTTCACCACGCCGAATTCGGTTCGGTGAACTTTCGGTAATCCTCGGCAACTTCACCGCCTCATTTCGTTTTGTTGAGTCATCGGTATCATCGGCAAATTCACCACGATCATTCGGTTTTGTGAGTTCTCGGTATCCTCGGCAAACTTCAACACGCCTCAATCTGGTTCTGTTGAGTCTCGGTAATCCTCTGCAAATCTTCACCACGGCTCATTCGGTTCTTGTTGAGTCCTCGGTAGTCCTCGGCAAACTTCGACAGGCTCATCGGTTCTTGCTTGAGTCCTCGGTATCCTCGGCAAACTTACACCAAGCCGCATTCGGTTCTTGTGGAGTCCCGGGTAATCCTCGGCAAAACTTCGCCACGGCTCGTTCGGGTCTTGTTGAGTCCTCGGTATCCTCTGCAACTTCGCCACGGCTAATTCGTTATTGTTGACAAGCCTCAGGTAATCTCGGCAAACTTGCGCCCCCGACATTCAGGTCTTGTAGAAGTCCTCGGTAATCCTATGAAACTTCACACGGCACATTCGGTGTCTGTTTGTGAGTTTATTAGTGTTAAATCCTCGGCAAACTTCACCAAGCCTCATTTGGTTCTTGTTGAGTCCTCGGTAATCCTCTGCAAACTTAGCCACGGCTCATTCGGTTCTTGTTGAGTCCTCGGTAATCCTCTGCAAACTTCGCCACGACTCATTCGGTTCTTGTTGAGTCCTCGGTAATCCTCTGCAAACTTCACCACGGCTCATTCGGTTCTTTTTGAGTCCTCGGAAATCCTCGGCAAACTTTGCCACGGCTCATTCAGTTCTTGTTGAGTCCTCGGTAATCCTCGGCAAACTTCGCCACGGCTCATTCGGTTCTTGTTGAGTCCTCGGTAATCCTCGGCAAACTTCGCCACGGCTCATTCGGTTCTTGTTGAGTCCTCGGTAATCCTCGGCAAAATTCGACACGCTAATTCGGTTCTTGTTGAGTCTCCGGGGTAATCCTCGGCAAACTTCGCTACGGCTCATTATTCGGTTCTTGTTGAGTCCTCGGTAACTCTCGGCAAACTTCGCCACGGCTCATTTGGTTCTTTTTGAGTCCTCGGTAATCCTCTGCAAACTTCGACAATTGGTTGAACCGGCTCATTCGGTTCTATTTGAGTTGGACGTGCTACTTCTGCTGTGCGTCCTTCGTCATCAACCCGGAACTAAATTTCGATTCAGTTCGATTTGTGAACCGGCTCGACCGGTTACTTCCTGAGAACCGGCTCAAAAGAACGATTCATTCAAGAACCTAACATCACTAAAAAGTACCAGAGCTAACATTGTTATTATTTATTACCACAGTAAAACTGTTGTAATTTGGTGTGAGCCAGAGGTTAAACTAAAAAGTACTAAACAAAATGACAAATTATTATGGTTTTATTGCAGTAACAACTTTGATGTAAACTGTGGTCACACATGGTTGGTATAGTTTATTTAGTTTTGAATCAATATCTGTGTCTTTACTGTAGGAACAAGGTATTTACACAAAAGATGCAGCCTATCTTCGAAAGAATGATCGCCGCCGAAGATCTTTATCCGATCGCAGTCCGTCTCAGAAGTGTGGAGGTAAGTAAATCCATAACAACACTCCCACAATGTTTCTACAGCACTAAAGCGTTTATAGGAGAAGATCTCACTTCAGTACTTTACCTTTTAGCCCAGTTTAGTCTCATGTGTTTTCAGCAACACTCTTAAAGGGGTCATATGATGCGATTTCAATTGTTCCTTTCTCTTTGGAGTGTACAAGCTCGTGGTGCGTTAAAAAAGATCTGTAAAGTTGCGAAGACTAAAGTATTCAAATCAAAAGAGAGATTCTTTATAAAAGTTAAAAATCAACCACGCCTACCTAAAACGGCTCAATCTAACACGCCCCCACATGTCTACATCACTATGTGGAAATATTAGCATAATGCCGCCCAAATGTGCACGCAAAGAAAGAAGGCGTGGTTTCAGGAACAGCAGTAGTGTTGATGCAGCATGTCAGGGAGACGCTGTGTGTTTCAGTGCGAAAACAAAAGCACTTTATTTGGCATTCCGAAATTAGATGCATTTAGGAATCTTTAAGATAAAGATACAACAGAACAGCNAGGCGTGGTTTCAGGAACAGCAGTTAGTGTTGAAGCAGCGTGTCAGGGAGATGCTGTGTGTTTCAGTGCAAAGCAAAAGCACTTTATTTGGCCCTACGAAAGTAGATGCATTTAGGAATCTTTAAAGATTACTTACAACAGAAAAGCACAACCCAGATGTTCGAATTTGTGCTACGCATTTTATGGACGACAGTTTTTTAACCTAGAAGAGTACAAAGCTGGCTGTGCACAAAAAAAGGGTAAATTCTGACTTTGCTATGACAATCTGGCGCTTCTGAATCAGCGACTGTAAGTATGTTTTGTTATTAGTTTAAGTATTTGCTATTGACTGTTCAAATGCAGAGTTTTGCGCCGCGCAGAGTAACGTGTCATGTGTGTGTGTGAGGGGAACAGGGGCACATCACAGGAGAGTGATTTGACGCAGCAATAATAGCACGTCAGCTGTGTTAACCGCGGCTTGTGTACTGCATCTTTACTGTGTCTGTCACGCGACTCTGTTGTCCTTTCGGTCTTGAACTGATGGTAAAACTAACGACATTATTAACTGTCTTGATATTTACTTTGAAAGCTTGAAGCTCGCGATTATAGTAAGGAGAGTTACATTTCCGACGTGTGCTTGTGGTGTTCGGCCAATCACAATGCACTGGGTCAGCTGGCCAATCAGAGCAGACTGCGCTTGTCAAAGGAGGGGGCTTTGTTGAAAACGACGTGTTTGAGAGAGGCGGGGCAAGGGGGCATAGAGGACCTACAATAAGGTACAGTATTTGAAAAATAATGTATTTTTTGAACATTAAAGCATGTCAACATATTCTGTTACACCAAATACACAAAATAAGACCCTTTAAGAAAATAGATCCATATGGACCCTTTAAAAAAGTACATTGTGACATAGTTTCATCACTTTAGTGTCGCATTTGCAATAAAGGACCTAATGACATGAAGCAATGCGAGGTTAGCTGCATTGAAAACAGATGAGCACACATATGCATATACAGCTCCCGATCAAGGCGAAGTTCACAGGATTTTGTCCACAGAATGATAAGAGCACAAGCTTTAACATATTATTTGATTATTTCACACTCAGTATCTTAACTTAAGTGTTGCAAGCCATGCATATAGCGCCGTACATGACTTTCTGTTACGCAAAACAAGTAGGGCCTACTTTAAAGGAACTCCTTTAGCTTAATGCTGTTACTGTGGCAGCCAACAACAGCACAGCTTAACCCTGCGCACATGTTTATATTTAGTTACATAGAAAAAGTTTCAATTTAGTTGATCTTTTTTACTCCGTTTTAACATGGATTTCTATGGAGACCGGTGTTGTGCCGAATTCTGACCCCCGCCAGATTATTACCCCCTAGTATTGGTAGGTTTAGGGTTAGGTGTGAGGGAGGGGTTAGGATTAGGCAATCAGGTAGAGATTTCAATGAGAGGGGTAATAATTTTGCAGGGGATCAAAAATGGGCCCAACACCGGCCGTAGCTGTAGGACCAAGATGGCCCAGATAGCAACGATTGCACTATAATTATATGTCTCTTGATTGGGGCAGATCGCCGTCCAAGTCCCTCGAATGGTCAATTGCACCTTTTCTGTAGGTACACTTTATTTCTCAAAATGGAATTTATGGATCACATTGTCATTTGATCTCACAATGCAGGCTTTAATCTCAATGATCCCGTGTAACTGCAACTCCATTTCTTGAATTTGCGAGTAGAAAGTCTTAGTGAATTAAATGTTTTTGCATACTGTGTAATAGGTGTGATTTTATCTCCAATATGGACTTTTTAATTTTACATGTCGCCTTTATTTTTTCGCAGTGTGCTTTTTGTGTCTCGATGTGACATTGAATCTTGCATTCTTAACTGTCACCTTGCTACCATTGCAACTTTTTGTTCTGATATTGACTTTATAAGTTAGTTGCGACTTTATGTTCGCCGATGTGATTTATATTTACACGGTGATACAACATATTTTAAGGAACAGTTCTCATTAGGTGCTAGTTCTCAATAGTGCTTATTAGAATGCATATTACTATCGTATTGGTGATTATATATAAAGCAATATTAATGTCTTATTCTGATGACCCTATTTATAGCACTTAATGTCCATCCAACCCCATCCTAAATAGAACAATTACCTTACTAGTTATTAATAAGCAGCAAATTAGAAGTTAATTGAGACAAAATCATAGTGTCATGCCCGGACTATTCTGTGTGTTTTTCCATCTCATGGCCTGCCCCTGACTCGTTTTACCATGTTAATTGTGTCATTCGTTCCAGGTGGTTTGCTTCATCCCTCCTCCAGCCTGTGGATTTAAAAAGCCTATCAGTTCCTTGTCCAGTATTGCATGTATTGCAATCCTCTGCTACGTGTGTTTTCCTGGTTCCATTGGATGTTTATTAAAGTCTGTTCGTTTTGAAGTTTACTCCACGTTTCCTCGCTCCGTGCTCCTCACAGTAGCGTTCGTGACACATAGTTACTAGTTAACAGTGAGTATTGGTCTTCAAACTAAAGTGTGACCTTGTTTCTCATCATTTTAATAATCTGGGTTTGACTCATACTGTCATACATCATTCGTGCATCTTTTTATGACTTTTTTTGTTTCACAATGTGACTTTATTTTTATCATGTCTCTCGTTGTGACTTTATAAATCTCAGAATTTTGTCTCTATATTTTGCAGTTTCTCATCTCTCAGTTGCAACTTTTTTTCTGATAACTGACTTCATAACTTTTAGTTGCGACTTTATATCTTGTAACTGCGATTTACAAACTCAGTTTCTCAAAATTGTGACTTTAAACTGTCCCAATTGCCATTTTAATTTTTTCGTATGAGGTGGAAAAGGGCCTCCATATATCTCAGTGCAGGATTGCTGCTGACTCCCCAGTGAAGAGTTTGGGACTGTGCGGGACATAATTTTTCTAGGTCTATAAAGTCAGCAAATTCCATCTGGGCTTGGTCATAATTTTTTCTAGAGTAGAGCAACAACAAACACCAGGCCAATAGCAGCTCTTTATTAGGTTTTATGTTACTGGCTGGATCACTCATTTTGTGTTGGCCAGGGTGTGTGTGTGTGTGTGTGGGTGTCTCTATCTTTTTTCTATTTGTTGGGCCCGGAGAGCCACGAGGTTCATTACCTCACACATTGAAGACTTCTCCTTTGGGGATACTCGCTCAGTTGTGAGGGTGTTTTTGTTGGGTGGAAGCTCTTGGCGTGAAAAAAATTTCGACCAAAAGTTTACTTTTCAAATAAACACGGCATTCACTATACACTGAAAAAGTTACCTGGCTCTCGGCAGTGTAATTTGTCTGTAACGTGTCGAAGTGTTGCAACTAGGATATGGGATTTTGGATGATCAGACTGTTGAGAGGTAATGTCGAGTCCGGGGCTATAGATAAATGATATACGTCCTTGGTCCGGGGGGCGCCTTGTTATACTGCGTGGATGCAGCCCGGGCATGTTAGCGACGCCAGATGCTGTCTGCGAATTAGGGTTGTTTTGATTTAAAGGCGAGCATGGGCTCACCCCCCCCGGTACAGTCAGTACGTGCCGCCTCATTTCTGTGGTGTTAAGCGCATGAAATAATAGAATGCGCCCACATCTTTGCATAGACGTTTAGAGGGGGACACAACTTTACCTATCGCGTATGTGACAAATACATTTTACCCACTACATGTTATAATATAAGCAAAATTATTGGTCAGTGCACTGTCGACGCAGTCTCACGTTTGGATTGTTTAGTTATTTTAGCCGGTATTACACTGGATTATCGGAGATTGCGATCAGGCCCCGAAAGATACTACGTAAATTTTATGCAGCCTGCACTGCGATATGGGGGCCTCTAAGTGCAACTTACGACATATTTACGAATTAAAAAGCCAATACTAGTTTAGGTTATTTAAAGTACGAATTTATGTGTTGAAAGAATTCTAGGTATTTCCACCAAGCTGGCACCTTATTGTCCCCAGAAAATAGTTTCTGTTGCAAAAATATTATTACAAATTCTTTTCTATTTAAATGGATATTAAACATGTGAATTTATTTCTGTGAGGCCAAAACATGAATTTTTCAGCCACATCACAACACAACAAAAACATGTATATATATCATGCCGAATGCTTAGTATTTTTGAGGCACGTGATTTGATTTTTTTTTGTAACTTACAAATAATATGCTTTTAGGGACGCATTCTCTGTTATCAATATGGTTTAGAAGACTTCTACAGGTTTACAAATCGATTTTTCTTGTCAATTGATCCGTGATTTCTCCCCTGAATACTTCTTATTTTATAAAGAAACCTCGAAATATTTCTGATATCTCCCTATTTTTTTAGTATAAAAACAGTTTTTTATAACATGCTATATTTGAGAGATTGCACCATATTAATACTTGTTTTGCATCCCCCATTAATTTTAATTGAGGGAGCAAGTTAGCAGGATCTCTGACAGGCCTCATCTTTGACAGTAAGATGGAGCAATGATGCTGAAAACTGTTTAGTGTGGTTCACTATGGAATTACTTACATTTTATAACATGCTATTTTTTTTATTATATTACATATAACAACACGTGATTGCTTTCATAATATTACTCATTTCCCCAACATTACTCGTTTACTGTTTTTTGATCAAATAAGCAGGAAGGTTGGTGAACACCTAAGAGGACCTCCCTTGAATGATAGTGTTATGTAACTGCATAGAATATGTAGACCTGAAATATTTACAGTATTTCATTGAATGAAATGGTTCTTACTGTATTTTGTAGCAGAAAGAAAGAAAGACAGAGGATGTTCTGTCAACCCACATGTAACCGTTAAGCACTTAATTTAGTGCCACAGAATTGAAAAAAAAATATGCGTATTCACTAACAGTTCCTTCTACTTTGTGCACTATATGATCCATGTCATTGTCAATGAAAAAATTGAATGAAAAACACTTTTTTGGGAACAAAATGCACCCAGCAGGTCACAGTGGCTCCCTGACATGTGTATTGCATCGACCCTTTTCTAAGAGGAATTTAGCACTCGACAGATGGAGAGTAACACCCTCAGATGGCACTTAAACAGACTGCTTATATTCAATTTGTGGCCGAAACTATCCAAGATCTGACTGATGTCACCAGTCCAAAGTTATTGGCTGGCTTTTGAGGAAACAAAGTCATGTTTATGGAGTCCCAGGCTGCTATAATCGGCCTCTCAGCCAAGATCTATTTTTTCCCCTTGAGTTTACAAGAAAACAAAAAAAATAAAAGAGGAATATTTTAGCTGTTTTTGTTCATACAATGAAAGACAAAGTGCTTCTACCTAAATTTTTGCAAAACTACAAAAATTTATCTATATGTACATGTCGCTGCACTTTCCACCTGAAATGAAAGCTAGTGGCATGTAAAACACTAAAAACGTGTTTCCCCTTTTCACGCAAAAGTTTGTGAATAAATGATGAATAAAGACTTATTTCAGTGCATTTCCTTGCACAATACTGTGTTATGACCTTTTACCACAGTTTATGATTTGTAAATTAATTCTTTGAATTTGCATCACATTATTAGATCAATATGCATGGCTTTTCTTTATTGTTAACTTTCCGGTGGCAAACTGAACAGCATTTGCATTAACTTTTGTGATGCGTAATGTTTGGGTACGAGTCCCGTGAAACACGAGTCACAATAAAAGAGCTTGAAGACTTATAGTAGCTAAAATGTTATGGTTGCTTCAACCAATGTGTTTTATCTCACATTTGCTTTGGTTAACACTATCAGTTAGGTTTAGGATTGGGTTTAGAGTAGGCGACACGTTATTTTCAAACTCAATAGAGCATTAAGTATGCTGTGTCACTTAACAGACATTTAATTTCTGGACTGCCGCAATAGGTTCAATAAACACTGTAATAAAAAATGCTAGATTCAAGTTCATCTGTTCGGGATAAAACCGAATGCGCTTTTAGAAAATTGTCATAAATTGTGCATAAAGCAAGGTAATATCCTGTCACCTCAAGCATGTTTTCCCAATGAGCACTTTATATAGGCGCTTTCACACCGGAGGAAACTTTTCATAGTTCCTAGAACTATTGGCAGAAGTACCCACTTTTTGGCGTGTTCGCACCACAGGAACTAGGAACGTATTTAGTTCTAGGAACTCAGTTTGGGGTAACTAATTTAGCTCCTTCTTCAGAGTAGGGTCTAAAACAGTTCTAAAGGAACTACCAGTGACGTAAGTGTACGCTTATTGGCCAAACACATACGAAACACGGCCTACCGGATTTATTTTTAAAAAGCCATGTAAAAATATTTACTCCACAAGCATGGAAAACAGCGATAATGGCATTTACCTGTTGTCTACAGCGTTTTGTTCTTTTTTCAGCCTCGACAATAACACTGCAAGTTGTCATAGGAAATTTTGTCCGATTTTTGTGCTCTTTTAATCGCATAAATTGTGCATTTACATTCCATCTCCATTATCAAAAAACTCGCAATACACAACAAAAACAGCTCTGATCACGGCATCCTTCATTCACCGGCTGTTTGTATGATGTTTTTAATCCGTTAATAAAGACGGCGCTGTCGGCCTCTTCACAGTTCTGTGCGGTGCGAATGCAACAGTAAAGGAATCTCTCTTTCTCTTCCGTAGTGGGAAATTGGGTTCTCTAGGAACAAACCCATGTTATGGCTAGTTCCTAGACTATGACCTGTGAAAGCTCTTGTTGATTTCGCAACCAGGAATGTCTCTCCCTGTCTAATGCGGTGTGAATCGCGCTGAGAATAAGCTGCAATGTGGAACACCGATATTTTGCTTACAGTTAAAAGTGTGCTCTTACACAGGGACTTACTGAACGTACTACACCATATGTATAAGGCTAATATATTGGACATCATGTGCATGAATACATTTGTAAATTGCTGTGTATCCATACTTTGCGCTGTATGAATTACACGTATTTTTCTGATGTGAATTGTCGGCAGTCATGGTAATACCTCTCACTGCTTCAGTCTATTCGGAGAGAATTATAATTCCAAGGGTCTCATCATTCGGGACATCATAAAAATATTCCTACAGGTGATTTGTGTATAATTAGAGTATGTTTTCCGATATAATATTTCCACACGGGGGTATCAAACATCCGAACAGCCCCTCTGGAAATCCGCCGGTTCCCGTCCCGGTTGAAGAGTGAAGTTGATGTTCATGTGCCGTTTTCTTCGATGCGTGTAGTGGTCGTAATTTCCTTGTCTGCTGGCCATCGGCACCGCCTCCTCGTTTTGTTTTTTTCCCGCAGCCTTCCGCAGCTCCCTGATCGAAGGACCCTTGGGTATCGCCTCCTCGTGCTCCTGCAGCGGCCAGCACCCACAGGTTTTCGAAGTGTCCCTGATCCGCGTCGAGTTACTCGTGAGGGCGGCACGAGGGCTGGTGACACCGGCTCGGCGTCCCGGCAGGGGGGATGCAGCGTTGCAGCGGCATGGGAAGGGTTGTGGGAGGAGCCAATGCTGCGCTGTCGGGGTGGATGGTGGTGTGGCGGAAGCAGCGCTGAGCGGAAATGTTATCGTGTGGTTTTTTTCTTTATTGGTTTGCTTCATGGACGTTCACTTTCGTTTCCCATAGAGTGAGCTTCAGCTCTTCCTTCAGCTTCCCCACCAGCAGGCTGCTACAGGACGTCCAGGACAGCACCTCCGGGGAGCTTCCCATGGTGCTGTGCGTGTGCATGGGCAGATGCCCTCCTCACCCAACGGGAAATGAGCGGCAAGGCTTTACAGATGAACTCTGTTGGGGTTTATGACACACCTGCATGAGAAAGACAGAGACAATCATGCATTTAAAAACAACCTGATGGGTGCAACTTAACAAAACTGAACAGTTTTTTTGACTTTTTGAATATGAACTGTTTCAACTTGAACATGGAATATGATGCTGAAAGAAAAACACCAAAACAGAGAAAGGAGTGCTGATTAAAAGTAGGTGCTGCATGTGCAAAGTTAACCAATCTTTAATAAAAGGAACATAACAGAAACAGAAATATAGAGTAAAAGAGCAATGTTAATTTTAGAATTGAACTTTCTTAATGCACAGTTTTTGGTAATGAAGGAATATGTAATTTTCTGGAATCCTACAGTAATTCTATTTCTTTTTATTATTTAATTGTATGAACAAACTGATATAATGTTCTTTTTAGTAATTAATGAATCTGTAATTATATTTCTTCAATAATGAATTTTTTATACTAATTTTATTGTAAAAAAAAATATATACATTAATGAATTTGAATATATAAAAATATTTAAAAGACCTGTTTTTGACATTAAACAGCATTTATTTGAAATATATATCTTTTGTAATTATTAAACTTTTACTGTTATTATACACTTTACTGTGCCTTTTGTATTTACAGCACCTTGCGATGAAGTATTAATTTCTTTCTAAAAAACATTATTATAAATATATTATAATTAAAAAATTTGATATATTGAGTAGATTGCAATGCATTCTGGGATCACCTTTTCTATTAAGCTTGCAATGGTGTGCAATGCTGACTCAGAATTTTTGACCAGCCTTTGCAACTGATGCCTTAAAAAGTCGCCAACACAGGCAGCTCACTAGGTTTCGAAACAGAGCACGTTAAAAAATATCCTTAATGAATTTGAGAAATATAAGCACTCATTTAAAACAGCAACTACCTGTAAACTACAAGATAAAAGAAATAATAATTGAAAATAATGAGACTATAAATAGTCTTTGCAGTAAATGGGAATTTGTAAAATATAGAATTAGAGAAAGTGCCATAACTTTTAGTAAGTTTAGTAAGGAGATTGCCTTGGAAAAAAGAAGAGAAGAATGTAACCTGTTCCTGTGATAAGGCACAATCAAACAGTGAATATAAAAACAAACTATTGATATTGCAGTCCAAATTAGACGATAGGCCTATGTATTGCAAAAGAGCTCGAAGAGCGTTTGTGAGATGAGAAAGTGGATAGACTAGAGCAGTGATGGGCAAACTTGGCCCTTCCAGGCCACTTTCCTGCAGAGATTTGATCCAACCCTGATAAAAACTCACCTGCCTGTAGCCTTAGTAATCCTGAAGACATTGAATAGCTTGTTCAGGTGTGTTTGATTAGAGTTGGAGCTAAATTCTGAAGGAAAGGGACCTGGAAGGGCCAAGTTTGCCAACCCTGGACTAGAGCAAGGAGAAAAGTAATTTTGAAGTACCTCGTACTTCAGTAATTTAGAGAAGAGAAGACAGGAAAATGTAAGGATAATAAAACTATTGAGAAGACAGTTTTCACATTTTATAATAATCTCTACACTTCTGCATATTCCCAACTAGATTCCTCAAATTTCCTAAATAGTATTAAAGACTTCATACCCAAGATTGATGATTAATTGAAAGAACTTTGTGAGTCAGATTTAAGAAATGAAGAACTGGATGATGTGAGTTTGAGATTATCATTGAATAAATCCCCGGGTACCGACGGGCTCACAGCCGAATTTTATAGATTCTTTTGGAAAGATATAAGACGTTTGTTATTTAAGGCAATTCAAGAATACATTGCAAAGAACGAATTAATGACAACCATGAAGCAAGGCCTAATAATACTTATTCCTAAACATGGCAAAGACAAAAGATTGTTAGATAATTTAAGACCCATCACGCTTCTTAACACCGATTATAAATTATTATCGGGAATTATTGCAGCTAGAACGAAAAAAGGCCTGCCCCAGATAATAAATGAAACCCAATCTGGCTTCCTTGCTGGAAGATCTATTCATAATAACATACGATTGGTACTAGATTTTATTGATTACACTCATACATTTGTAGATCAGGGTTTCATTCTATTCTATTTTTTTTATTTCTATAGCTTTCGATTCGGTAGAACATCCCTTTATTTTAGAAACTTTAAATCATTTTGGTTTTGGACAGAAATTCACAAATTTAATTAGTCTACTTTACAATGATATCAACAGCTGTGTATCTTTGGAACATGGCACATGTTCATGATTTACAGTCAAGAACTCGCCTTTATTACTAGCCTTTATTATTTATATTGGTTGCTGAACTACTGTCTATCATGATAAGAATGAATAAATCTGATGGCTTTAACATCATGGGAAAACACATCATAATAAGTCAGTTTGCAGACGATACAACTCTATTTCTAAAAGATGAAAGGCAGATCTCTACAGCGTTAAATTCAATCAGTAAATTCTCGAAAGCATCAGGTGTTACATTGAACAGTAATAAATGTGAAATTCTTGCTTTGTAGAATCAACCGGCTCGATTAATTGAGAATATACAGGTTAAAACAGAAGTCAAATATTTGGGCATCATGGTCACCAGACACAAAGAAGTAAGGGAAAAAGAAAACATTCTTAGAAATATTGATAAATGTAAAGCAATATTGAATTCCTGGTTACAAATGGATATAACCATTTTTGATAGGGGTTTACTATCCAAGATGGAGAGTACATCAAGAGCTATTTACCCTGCCTTTTCATTAGAAATTTCAGATAACATGATCAAATTAATAAGATAAATTTCAATTTTATTTGGAAGGATAAATGCCATTGCATTAGAAAAGCTGACGTGATTAAGAGTATTGAAGATGGTGGCATGAATGTTATAGATTTTTCTGTGATGAATGGGTGTACTAAAACTGAAATGGTTGAAGTCCTTTGTTTGTCACAAAGATTCTTTTTGGTTTAGCATCCCGAATGCAATTTTTCAAAAGATGGGTGGAATTGAGTTTCTATTGCGTTGTGACTATGATTTATACAAATTACCTGTAAAATGATCTGATTTCCACCTGCAAGTTCTTCTGTACTGGAACCTAATGTTTAAACACAACTTTACACCACATAATACACCTTTGTGGAAAAACAGATATATTCTGAGTCATAGGAAATCATTGTTTTTAGGTACTTGGATGGAAAAAAAAAAACAAGGTATATGGGCAGTAAGTATTTGATGGATTATTTTCGGTATTGCGTTATTTGTCGTAACTAAGTCCCCACTGGATGAAACAAATGCCTCATTTTATAATGGGTTTTAATGTTTTTGTCTCTTCGGTCCGGCCGGACAAGGCATCACAGTATATGGTGAGGGGCGTAACATTTCCGACACACGCTTGAGGTATTCAGCCAATCAAAACACACTGGATAGCTGACCAATCACAGCACACCTCGCTTTCAGACCGATGAGCTGTGTAAAACGACGTCGTTTCAGAAAGGCGTTTTTTAAAAACCTTAAAGGGGTAGTTCACCCAAAAATGAAAATTGGCTTGTTTTACTCACCCTCGAAGCATCCTGGGTGTATATGACTTTCATCTTTGCGATCCAGTGGAGTTATATTAAAAACAATTGTCCTTGGATTCCAAACCTCTATCAGTTGCAGTCAGGGGTGTTGCATCGAACGTCCCCAAGTCGTCAAAGAAGCGTACGCATTCATAATATAACGTTAGTCACCGGCTCCGGGGGGTGAATAAAAAAAAGGCTTCTGTAGGGAATTCATGCGTTGTTTAAAGAAAAAATTCCATATTTCAAACCTAATAAACACTCTTCTCTCACTTCTGCTGACTGTTCCCACTGAGCCGTTGCCGGCGGATGAAGTAACACGTCGGAGTTGGGTGATTCGTGAGAATGCGGAGAGACAACAAAACAAACCGCGGTCACGATTAAAGTACAAACAAAGATACTGAAAAGAAAAAATGGCAGCGGATTTCGATTAAGCCAGAGGGGGGGGGGGAGACTGGTTTTTCTTTGATATAGTAAGGAAACTTTGCTTCCTTTGCTACTATAAACAAACTTGCGAGACTAGCATATCTCAGAGGCACAGAATTCATCAAAAATATCTTAATTTGTGTTCCGAAGATGAACGGAGATCTTACAGGTTTAGAACGACATGAGGATGAATGAATGATGAAAGTTTTCATTTTTGGGTGAACAACCCTTAAGTCTTAATGATTAATTCAACGAAACATGGGTTGGATCAGTCGATCAAATTAAGCTTGGATTTCCTCATTTTTATCAATTAGGCAGGTGTGTTATTTCTGTTTATCAAACAATCGTACTTTCAGGTCATTAATGTATATTTAATTTAGCATAGTTTTAAATATAAAGTTAAATATCTCCATAGGTAAATAGAATAAAATGTACTTAAAATTGTTTAAATATGAATAGTAATTTACGGTTTTGCAAACAAGAATATATGTACTATACCGTTTTGATCTATATGTAGAGAAATAGGGACCATCTAACCATCTCCAAGTTAAAAACAATATATAAAAATCTAATTAAAATATACTAATAAATAAATAAAATACATAAACATCATTAAACAACAGAACAATTGAATGTTCAATAGAACACTGAGTTGCTTTGTTCGGCAAAGCTATTTTCTCATTACACAATGATTTGAGTGAGCAATACTTCTTGACCAGTTCAAGAGCTTAAATAAACTCCCTTGCTGGTCCAGGGATTTTGATGGTGAGTCAGAATTAATATATGTATCAACTCTTACAGGGATAGTTAACCCAGATATGAAAATTCTCTCATCGTTTATCAACTCATGTTGTCAACATTACGTTCATTTGGAAAAGATGCAATGAAAGTGAATGGTGATTGAGGCTGCGTTCCTTTCAAAAGCTGTTTTGTGTCACAAAGAAGATACAGTATGGAGAAAAATAGGGTGAGTAATTAATTAAATTTGGGGTTCATTATTTCCCCTTAAAGATTATGTACTGTAGTTTAAAATGATAGATTTATACATTAAAAAAATTATATTTATATGATCTTAATCAAAATACCTGAAATAAGACAAACAGAACAATGAGTTGTGTCAAGACACATTATATATTTTTACTCATATTAGGCAATAAATATTCACATCTCTCTGAATTTGCTTAATTTCATATATTATCTGTACACAAATAAGATTACTTCATATACCTTTTTTTCAAAATTACACTTCAATCTGCTTTGACATACACACTTGTACAAGTTTACAGATAAAATTAATTGTCTTGGATCAAAATAAATATGCAATAATCATCTACACTAAATGTCACCTCCCCATACACATTCACACAAACACACCCCCCCACAATCATACAACACCTTACATTCCCATTCCATGCAATATTCAACATACTACGATAGTCTATGTACAGTTTGTTACAGAGCTCAGTAAATACAGACATACTCATGCAATAAAATTCACAGCGGGAAGATGGACAGTTAATCAAAAAGATTATGGGAATCATTAAATAAAGTAAATGCAAAGTTATGATTTTCTAATCTTTATATTCTCTCTCATCTCACATTGGTATCTTGCTGTGTGTATGTAACCATATGTAACTGGATCCCCATTTTCACTTATACTGTGCTATTATTTAGTGTGGAGTGCTGATCATATGTAATTAGCATATTCAGGAGCACATAGAAAGAGATGGCGTTTTGAAAGGGTAGCAAAAGAACATAAATATCTTGCACACAATAACTGAGCATCACATCAAGACAAATAATACTGAGCATCTGCATTAAGCCCAGTCCAGAAATATATAACAGCACTTGAGATCATATTATGCATCCACACAAACAAAAACTTCAAGCAGTACTTACACTAGGGCCTTACTTAAAGGGGTCATATGATGCGATTTCAATTTTTCCTTTCTCTTTGAAGCGTTACAATCTCTTGGTGCATTAAGAAGATCTGTAAAATTGCAAAGACAAAAGTCTCAAATCCAAATCCAATCCAAGATATTCTTTATAAAATTTAAGAGTCAACCACACCCCCCTAAAACAGCTCGTTCTAACACTCCCCCACGTCTACGTCACGATTTGGGAAGATTTGCATAACACCGCACTCAGATGTTCATGCAAAGAAAGAAGGTGTATCTTTTATTCTCGCTGTAGTATTTTTGTTGCCGCCGCCACCATGTCGTGAATGCGCTGTGTGTTTCATCGTGAAAGTGAAACTACTTTGTTTGGTCTTCCAAAAGAGGACGATATCCGCTTCGTCATGCCTGGAGCTGATCTGGGCTGGTCGCTGAAGGACATACCTCAACATTCTTTCTTTTTTTTTTTGTGTGTGGAGGCCGGATTGGATTTCACGTGACGAAGCGGAGTCCAAGCCCGGGCGTGTCAAGGTTGGGCCGTCTTTGGGGGCGGCCGGGCAGATGCACAACGGTGCGATCGCACTGGGCCCAGTGTTTGAGGGGGCCCCGCGGCGAACGGAAAGAGGAGACCCCAGCCGGGAAAGCCCGGATCGCGAACGGACAGAGGGGGGCCCGCTTCTACCTCGCCACCTGGCCCCGCGTAGCTAAGGATGTGGTTGCCGCAAGCCCGCCGGCCGCTTCTTCTACGAATCTGCCAGTCGCCCGTTCTCAAGCCCGCCGGCCATTCTTCACTCTAGTCCGCGTGTGTGCGCTGTGTTTGGCCTTCCAAAAAGGGCCCAATAAACATCAGTGGTTAAGTTGTATTTACAAACACTGTTCCAGAACAGTTCAACCAAATATTCAGATGTGTGCAGCAAATATTATGGAGGACTGTTTCCTGATCCTGAAAGAGTAGACTACAATGCCGGCTGTTATGACTCACAGACTGTAAGTAAGTTTTATATATATATAAAGAATTTGCCACTGAATATTCAAACGCGAGTTTTGAGCAGTGTAGAGTATCTTGTTGTTTGTCGTTTCTCCGTTCACAAATGCAGACATGGTTTTATTTGCGATGCAACGCAACGCGTAAAAAGGACAGTATAAATCATTATAATCCATAACTATGTCCCCACTATGCTACAGATGCCTCGTCTATAATGGGTTTTAATGTTTATGTCTCGTAGCTCAGGCCGGACAGGGCATCACAGTATGGTGAGGGGCGTACCATTTCCATCACACGCTTGAGGTATTAGGCCAATCACAACACACTGGATAGCTGGCCAATCACAGCACACTCGCTTTTCAGGCGCTCGCAAATCGACGCATTTCAGAAAGGCGGGGATAGAGGAGAAACAAATACTGTACAGTATGTGGAAATAATGTTTTTTTTAACCTTAAACACCGCCTAAACACGTTATTACACAATTACCCCAAAAATGTTCCGCCCCCTTCTGTGTGTCACACATATCGATCCCTTTCAGCTAATACCTTGATGTCTCATAAGGTAAAAAAAATCTGCATCCTTGATTAGGAGGATGTCTGCGGTTCTGCCAATTCCTCTCTCCTCCATTATTCTACGGAGGAAAAAAGAGGGTAGGTTAGCCTTATTGAAACTGAGCATGGTGTTATGTTTTTACAGTAAAACAGGCAGTCTGTAGTCAACCAAAAATCAGATGCCACAAAGCTGGAACAAAACATCATAACTGGTACACAACTTCTGTTAAAAAAAATACTTATAAAGACAAGTGTGTTTGTCCATAAAAATCATCAATAACAATAAAACACATCCTTGACACTTCACTGTTGAATGTCAAAGCATGAGAAAACTTTTCCTATTTACAAATATCTCTCATATTTTGTCAAATTTATAACATCTGTAGTTTTTATAACATAAAAGAAGAATAGTTATATTCATTAGAATTGAAATTCATAGCAAACATTCATATAACAGCGTAAAATATAATCAAAAACACCTTAAGTATGATTGGCAGTATTAATGCAAGCACCCAATGGAAACTGCATAATACAGGCATTTCAGATGTGAAGTTTGATGAGAAATAGAGAGGCAACAATCTTTTGTGGAATGTTTCCTTCATATGTGTCTCACTAGCCCTCATATAGATAAACATACTTCAGCTGGAAAATTTTGTTTAATAGAGATATTAATTTAATGTAGTTCAGAAAACACATTAGTCTATAAAGTGCCTTTTGTTTTCACATTCTGGGCCTTGACACTTTACTGGAACTTCACTAGAAATGTGCTAAGAGTTTAGATATGGATGATAATGGTCACCAAATAGTTAAAAAAGAAGTAAAAATATTAAATAAAAACAATGTTGCCATGAGAGAATGTTTAGATTTGAGACACAATGCTTTAAATCGAACATAAAATTAACATAAAAAATAATTTTTCACTAGCTTGTTATGGATCAAATAGCTTGTTATGGATCAAATTATGAAATTAACTTATTGTCTTCTTATTTATGTAAACATCTGTATTTTCTGAAACATGGTAATGGTGCAACTATGGGAATGAACATCATGTTCATAGATAAAGTGTAGTAACATTACTGATATATTATTTTGTGTTAAAATATCATATAATTGTATATACACAGGTTAATAATTCTGATGGATAATGATTTTAGGATGATTACAAACAGCACATCCACATACAGTACAAGGCTTTTTACAGCTGACTAGTCTTAGGAGTGGAAGAGGTCAGGCCAATACTGACATACTTCAAACAATCATACCGGGTGTAGATATTTGCTTTGTAGATATATCTCTATTAGCACTCAAATATATCGACCGTTATAGATGTGTACAAAAAGAGCAATAGAGCATTTAAAATTATTTAGCAAGTAGAAGCTGGACATCAATTTAGTGAAAATATTATTGCATCTTGCAAATGCTATTGACTAATGCTCAATATGATCACTGGAATGTATGAAATCATTGTACTTTGCCAAGTACTGTGCTTTGATCTTCATGTCCAGCACAGCATTATTTGTATGGTCTCTGGTCTTCACATTTCCTAAACAGGTTCCCAGGTTAAGCAAGGTACCCAAACAGTTTCCCCAACACCTGTGATGATGAATGCAAAATGCAACTATTTTACCTTAACTTTATGGCTATAAGTAATTGAAGCAAGCCTGTGGACAATTTTGTGTTTGAGTTTGTGTGTGCATGTCCACATGTCTGTAATCCCTTTACATGCTTTAGTAGGTTATTTCTTGTCTGAATATGGGATTTAAGGAGAAGTAGCTAAGAAGGGTCTGGCTCGAATACCAAATCAATGATATCTACAACAACTTAATTGAAAGCAAATTGTTATGAATGTTTTTTGTTATTGTTGTCGAGTGTATATCCCACAGCACTGATCTACCTGAGAGCCTCCAACTATCGGTATGACATACGTGTGCTTGTGCTGTTTTGCCTTGGTAAGTCCCTTCGGTTACACTTGAGGGAAGCGCAGGTGAAAGTAGCAGAGTCTTAGCAGGCTGCGTTTCTTTTTCCCACTGGCGTTGTTATCGCCTTTGGCTCTGCCGCCACCCGCCTCCTCCAGCCTCGCGGCGGTCCCCCCTCCAACCACCAAAGGACCCTTCAGTGACCCCCAGCCTCGTGATTTCCCCCGGCTCACACTACCGTGCTGATCCGGTTGGTAGGTTTGGATTTGGCGCGTTCGACTGTGCCCGTCCCCCCAGGTACGGCTCCAGTCTGAGCCGGCGAGGGCCCTTGCGGCCCCACGGCCTGTGAAGGGGGGCCTTGGTGCTGGTGGGGGGGAGAGGGGAATGAGAGGCAATACGAGGGGTAAGGGGGAGAGAGGGGAGGGGTAAAGCGGGAGTGGGGGCGGGGGCGGGGGGAGGGGGGATGGAGGACAACAGCGGAAAGAGATCTGGGGCAGATATGGAGCGGCTGGAGGCACGTGGTGGACAGTGCTGGATGCGGAGACTGGAGGCGGCTGAGTGGGAGCAGGGAAGGGCGGAGGAGGAGGGCTGGCGAAGACGAAGTGAGGTTGGTGCACGGGGTGGGAGGCCGGGTGCGGCGTGTGCACATGCGCGGGATGGGAGTGTGCGTGCAGGTGCGGCTGCGAGTGTGACAGTGTAAGAGGGGGCTTGCTGATGCCGCCCCCTCTGGCCGAGTGTGTGGGCTGCGTGTGGAACAGCGCAAACTGCGGATGAGGGGAGAGTGGGGAGTGAGGAGAAAGGGGGGGAGGGAGGCCGGAACCCATGTTGCCCATGTTGCCCATGCTCCCGTAGCGATCACAAAGTTGGGGAGCTCGGCTGGTAGGGCAGCTACAACAAGTAGGAGTGGCGCGGGGGGTTGGGTGCGACGACGAGGCAAGTGACCCGCTGAAGAGGAGATGAAGGACCTGAATGCCAGACAGAGGGTAACGGTTGATATGGAAGCGATGGTGGTGGTAGTACGGGGGCGGAGGCTGCCCACTGACACTGTTGCTGGTAGTGTGGCAGTACTGGGCGTGCAGGGCCTGGATCTTGGAAGGCCCCCCACCCTCTCCCGGGCATAGCGAAGACGGGGACAGAGGTGGTGGCCCTCCTGTAGTCGGTGGGGGCACAGGGGCGGGGTAGGGTGGCCCTGGGGGGATAATAGGACCCGGTGTTTTGGATCGCTTGCCCCCAAACAGGGAGCCCAGGAAGGATCCAGTGTTGTTGCTGTTGCTCCCAGTCCCCATTCCAGTTGTTCCTCTCTCGGTGCTGCTGGAGACCGGCCCAGCGCCAGTCACCACAGGTGTGTGTTGCTGCCCCGGCCCACCCCCCACCCCCACTCCGGGGCTCAGGATGGGGCGGTGAGGCCGGAAGTCTTCTGTTCCATAGCATCCTGGGAGCACAGTGGCTACTGGGTAACGCTGGTGAGGCCGCGGACTGCTAATGATGGAACCCTAAGACAAAGAGAGTTGGGGGAAAGGAGGAAAGAGAGGAGGACGGCAGAGCCAAAAACGAGGGTTCGGGAGAAAAGTGAGGATGTGCAAAGAGGAGCAGGAAAGAAATGTAGGCAATAAACAAGAAAGAGAAGAATAATATAGTAAAAGGATACAGAGAGAATGGTTGTTTCAGTGGGTGGGGAGAAAAAACAGGGGTGAGTTGATTAGGGTAATGAAACAACATTCTGTCTGCATCATAATTCAGAACATCATAACACAAACACATGCACCCAACTATCTATTATGCGTCCCAAATGCCAATAATGCCAGTGTTGATTTATTTGTAACTTCAAGTGGGATTTAATTTCTATTTTGTGTAATGGTCAAAACCTGTGCTAACAGGAAATTACTCATCTGTGTAGTTGCCATTAAAGTCAAAATGAAACCACATTGTAACCCGTTCTACTTCTGTAATCAGACAAGTAAAACAGAATATTAAAATAAGATAAAAAAAGTGTGTGTATTAAAAGAGTAAAAAAGGTCTATTTTGATTTCATACTGGTTTAGATTTATGAAGGACACCTAATATAAAGTAGGTTTCAACATAAAAATCAACTGAACTGATATCACACACTCACTAGTCCATGCATAGCACTGCAAACATATGCACAAACCACATTCAAAGCAATAAAATGCACAACAAAACCATAAGATGATAAAGACATAATAAAGGCCTTCCATTTTTTGACATTTTATCATGCTTTAATTCTGGGTCAATGAGATGTCTTCCAGTCCTTATGTCCCGAATGACTGCAGATCTTCACATGCAGTCTCGATGACTGATGTTATTGATTCATCGCCTCGGTCACGTGTACATTAACATTCCACAGACCACACATGGTCACACAAGATGCACACACATGGCTCTGTGTCTATGGTTAGGACACATGCAAGATGGCACCGTGTTTTGTGTGGGAATTCCAGGCAAACATGCATGTGTTTCAGGATTGGGGACTAAAGCTAAAGATACAGACCTCTGCTTCACTCAGACTTACTTCCATTGTACTGTCAAGGGAACCAACGCTGTTTCTGCGGCCACGTTTCCCTGTTACCCAGTTAGCAGATGTCAGTCACAACTGTATTGTGTGTATGTGTGTGAGTGAGTGTAATGGCAGTCAGTGTTAATAGAATCGCACTTTCTTGTTGGCGTCTGCAAATGTTGAGAATATTTTTGAAACCCCAAAATCTCACCCAAAAATTACAATTTTGCTTAAAATAAACCCAGTATGTGATTTTTTCTTTAATATATATATATATCGTTTCTTTTTCACAATTGCATAATTGCCCCTAATGTAGTGGTATTCAGTTATCATAAGTAAATTGGTTGCCATTAACAGCACCTCAGCACCACCACAGCACTGCCTCACCTGATTCAGACAGGTCCCTCAGTGAGGAGCTGAGAGCAGTACGTTTGAGGCCCTCTCCTGGCGAATAGTTGTCATCCAGACTAGGCCCTCCCATAGTGCCATTCACCACTTCATTCTTGACCCCACCCACTCCTCCTGTCATAATGCTGTTGGTGAGCAGGCTGGGCCGCATTACTCCCTTCTGCTTCTCCAACTCAGCTGCAGGTGGACAAAAAAGAAACATCAGCGGATGGTAAATGGAGCAACACCTTGTCCTAAACAGGCAAAACATTTCCAGCATCAAGCAATTTGTCTGTACACATCCTAAAAGCAATTTTACACTGTGCTATGTTTATCTGGTTTATCATGTGTTTTCTATGAGTCATTGGGTTGACCAGATAGGGTCATTGTAAATCTATAATGGTAATGTTGTAGCAAACCACCAGTAGAGGGCTAGAATTTTTAGATAGATTTTTGAGAGCAGCAGAGGGTGCTGTACTCACATCCCACTCTGTATTTCTCCATGTCCTGGACCTCAGCAATGCTCTCCCTCAGATCAGTGACAATGCGTGTGCGGTCCTGTTGACTAGGGGCCATGAACACAATCAAAACTTTATGCTCACCACCCGGGATCGCTGAAGTTAGTCTGACACCATGAGGATAGTCTGGGGAGAGAGAGAGAAAAACATTGTTTATTCAGGGTTTCTAAATAGCAATGTCATATTCCATTTTTTTAAATATATTTTTTGTACTATAGGCTTGAGTTAATAGTTTGAAATGATGTTTTAGAGCATACCATTTTTTTTTTGAATGTTTTAGAATATACAATTTATATTCACTAAAGAAATTTCCAAGACTTTTTCATTTTTATAAATAAAAATATTAAAATTCCCTGATATTTCTAGGTTTTCTATAATATATTTAAAATGTAATTTTTCCTGTGATGCAAAGCTGAATTTTCAAGCATCATTACTCCAGTCTTCAGTGCAACATGATCCTTCAGAAATAATTTTCATATGGATTAGGAAATATTTCGAGTATCGCCACAGTTAAAAACAGTTGTGCTTCTTTTATTTTAAGTGAAAACCATGCTAAATTCTTTCAGGATTCTTTGATGAATAAAAAGTTCAAAAGAACAGCATTGAGGTGAAAATGAAACAATTTTGAGAACATAATATCTGCCAGTACTAAATGACACTTTTGAATCCATTTACCGCCATTCATAGCGTATTACTTTACAAGATTGAAACGACCCCGGACTTTGGGGAACAGTAGTGTATAAAAAAACTACCCAGGTATAAGTTACAATTTACTCAAAAAGCTTAATTATTATAACTTCAGTGCCAATGATCATGGAAAACAGTGGTTTTAAATTGTAAAATATTTCTGTTTCTACTGTATATTTACTGTATGTTTGAGCAAATAAATGCAATCTTGGTGAGCATGATAGACTAATCCAAACAAAGAAAAACAAAAAATAACCAACTTGAAATCTTACAGGAGTTCTGGAACATGTGAACCTGCATCTCCACCAGAGGGAAGGACTGTCTGAAACTGTACGTTACGGAGGTTTTCTTCTTCTGGAAGATCTTTGTAACCTTGCCATGTAATAATGAAGAAAAATAACTACTAAGGATTTGAATATGTATTAACTTTACAATACACATGCATACTGAAGAGATGTTGCTAAAATTCATTTTGTATGCATGGATAATTGATATGTGTTATTGACATTACCACAAGCAGATCGTTGAAGAGGAAGACCTCTCTCTGGTGAACTCCAGACCTTTGAGGACGGTTGGGGTCCGGGACTTCATAGAGCTGACAGCAGCACACTAGTCTGCGGTGGGGCAGAGACAGAACCTACACACAGAGCAGATGTGCACATTTACTTTGGAATCATATTACAAGCAGTTAATCAAGCAGGTCAAAAAGTATGATTTCACACTGACAGAACACTTCAAAGTAACAAATCAGGTCTCAAAGATTCACTATTCTCAAAGATTCTAATCCAAAAAGATTTATAAATTCAAAATTGCCTCAGTGGAACTCACTGGTTTCTTGCCCACTATTACTCTCTCCACCGCCTGGACCTGAGAAACATGGTCATCATTGGTCCTCAGTTCCCACTTCTGAATGCGCTGGTAGATTCCAACCAGTAAGTCACGTGGGATGTCCTGACCATTATCCACCCCTGAGAAAGAGAGAGAAAAAATGACATGCATACATCTTTAGTGTACTTGCAAAATCCTTGACAGTTATGTGCAACATTTAAGAGCAGATTGAGACTGTGTTTGTGGTTGCCCACTTATGTAAGTGTCAGTGTGTGAAGTTTGAGATAGAGATTTGAACACCACCTCTCAAGTTTTTGATGAAATCGTCCAGCTTCATCTTCCTCTCCACTTTGATATTGGGGCTGTACATGTCTGTGTTGAGGAGGATGATGGCAAAAGCTAGGATGAAGATGGTGTCTGGATTCTGGAACTGTCTTATCAGTGCTGGATTACAAACACAGTACCTCTGGCTACAAGACAGATTTAGAGAGAAATAGCATTTGAGTGCAAATATTGAAGGATAGATAAAACATGTTTAATAAACACATTGTTCCAGATCTGAAATCTGATGGGATGAGCCATGTGTGATGCCACTGTAAAATAGCTGATAAATGTACAACTCTGACCACACATCAATAAGAATTTTCTTTTAACACGGCCCCTTAATAAAGTTAAAATCACTGTAACCATCCCAGCCTCTCATGGTGCAATTTAATAAATGTGAAGTACTAAGTGCTCTTAACTACAAGCACATTCATATACCTGAAAGCCTCAATAAGTCTTTCCACTTTTTGGGCTTCTCCTTGGACTTTTATCTGAGCTTGAAATTTCCTCAGAGCATCATCAAGATCCATTCCAGAAAAGTCCATTTCATCCACAACACAACTGAGAAAAAAGCAGAAGAAAAAGTTACACATCTATACATTCTCATGCCAAAACATGCATCAATTTGTTTGTGGATCAAGAAAAAGCTAAATATGACTGTCTTTATTTTATTTTCTGTGAATTGTTTGATGTAGTATTGCACGGAATATTGTATTGCTCCATTGCAAGGGCCTTTGGGCTCCGCAACCCCAAAGGGATCTGACAATAATTGTTTGATCTAAAAAATTAAAACATGCATGGAACAAAATTTTCATTATTAGGTAAATGTCAATCAAAGCTAAAATTAAGAAGCTAAATATTTAATTTTTGCAAAAAGATTAAAATGTATTGATTAAAATTAAAATGTAGTGCATGTGTACAAAATTGTACTTTTTTTATTTTAATGCCTTTATATATTAAAGGTGTTTAGTTCGCCCGAAGAAAAATGACAATTCTGGTTACTGCATATGTCGTTAACGTTGCATCCACAAGAAGAGACGCAAACAAGGTACGTACGAGACAAATTTGAATAAAGTCGTTTTTTTTGTTTTCTTTGCGCAAAAAAGTAACTTTACAGTTGAACCCCTGATGTCACACGGACTACTTTGTCGATCATCTTGGTACTTTTCTGGACCTTGAACGTGGTAGTTACCTTGCTGTCTATAAGAGGGTCAGAGAGCCCTCATATTTCAATCAAAAATATCTTAATGGTCCGAGCAGGGACTGTCGGGCAGTAATGTGGCGGAAGGGGCTGCAAAGCAACCCCCTGTGTTATCCACATGGTGCAAGATGCAGAACGCCAAGTTTTCATTAAATTATTAGTTTTAGCATTTATAATTTATCTGGTAATGATCTCTGTAACTGTAATAAGTTATAAGTGGGCTAGTAATAAACCCATGTTTTTATGTTCCCACATATAAGACATGATAAATTTCCTTTCTGTGTTTTCTATATAGGGATGTAGACTAATCCCATGAAACACGGGACATGGTAGCGTGGTTCAGACATGAACCCAATTACAGAATGCAAAACAAGGAGGTTACCTTTAAAACATATGGTCGACACAAAGTGATGTCAGATTGTTTAAAGATGCCAGACAAAAACTTCAAAAATCGGCCAGCGAGACAGCCCCAGCAAAACGAGCATGTTGATCAGTGGGGACAATTATGGATTAAATGAATTATACTGTCTTTACGTGTTGCGTTGCATTGTGCCACATAAACATAAAACCATTGTCTGCATTTGAGATTGGAGAAATGACAAACAACAAGCTACTCTACACTGCCCACGAAATAGGGCGTTATCAATCATCTAGGTGGCAAATTCTTAAATATGAAAACGTACTACACAGATCTAAGTGGAGTAAGAACAGCTGGCATTGATTGATCATACTCTACAGAAATCAAGAAAATCAAGTCCTCCATAAGAATGCGCTGCAACCATCTGAATAGCGTTGAGAATTAGTGTTCTGGAGCAGTGTTGATAATACCAAGCTTAACCCTGAACTCAAGTCGTGTCCTCTTTGGAAGAGCAAAACACGTATTTTCGCTTTCGCAACGAAACCCACCGCGCCCTTCACCATGGCGGTACTGGCTAGAGCAAACAATTAAGTTATGTATTTCTTTGCTGCAAGTGAACATTTGGGCGGCAGTTTGTGACGTAGACATGTGGGTGTATGTTTAAATGAGGCATTTTAGGAAGGTGTGGACCAGTCATAACTTTTATAAAGAATATCTCGTTCAGGGTTGCAGCGACTGTTAGTTTTACAACCGTTAGGGATCTTACTCTTCTATCGAACAGCTGTGTAACACTCTCAAAGAGGAAAAGGAAAGACTTGAAATAGGAATCTGACCCCTGTTTAAATACATCGCTATGCCACATATCTATTACAGTATCAGTTAACTGAGGAGTTCTAAAACCTTGAGAGAAAGTTGACAATTCATTTTTTACAAAAGCAAACCATTTTTTGAAATTTTGTGTTATTGATGTAACCTATGTGCATTGTCTAAAAGACAAAAAACTAGACCATTTCACTTCTTATTTTAGGGGGGCAATATGGGTGGGGACTCACTCCCGACATCTTGTTGAATGTTTCTGTCTGTTCCAAGGAAACTCTCCAAGTCATCGAGGCGAATCAGGCCTTTTTAGTCCAGGATAAAGACGAACGGAGCGATGCCAACTGGTGTGTCTGAACACAAAGCCTTCTACACATAGGTTATGAGATACCCTTTTCTGGCTTCTGCCGTCCACAAAAAAAATCAGTACAGTTTAATCTGGTTCAAATCAGATAGCTTCAGTTCATAGTCGAGTCCTGGCAGGGTACAGTTAAAAATTGTGGGATTGTTATTTTAAAGGCACTGTTATGTTTTCTTACTTGTTGGAAAGAGGTTAGTCCGAGGATAGTATCTTCTCTGACCTACACGTTGTAAAGGCAGTCGAGGAACCCAGCTGTGCGCGGCAGTTCTCTCTGGTAGGACTTTTCCTAATGGGGGCAAGGGACTCACTCACGCACAGACTGTCATTGAAGAGGCCTGAGAACTGCAGTTAATGTGTGTCAATTAGAGTTTGATGATAGGAGCGATATCAGTGAGTCATTTCACCATACCGCGCAGCACGCGGCTCCAAGCCAACAGGAGTAGAGCACATGGTTGCTGACGAGGAGCATTGAGAGCGGTGTGTGTGCAGGGAGGCTTGTTGAGGGAGGAGGGAACGACGAGAAGGAAGAAGGTCGGTGGTACTGGTGATGCTGATGGTGGTGGAGATGGTGATGATGGTGAGCCAATGTTGGTGTGGTAGGGCGACTCCGGTAATCGATCGCAGTGTATGTAGTATACTGACGTGTTTGACATTTGCCGCTGGAGGATGTAGGACTAAGCATTAGGGTTGTGCTCTGTGCTTGAGTGACACTACCGCTGCGTCCTGCTCAAAGACTATGTTGTCTGCTGAAGGAGCCTCGTTCTGATGCGGTACAATCATGTCCACTGCGCCGTCGCCTAGGTGATCTATTGGGAATAACATCAGTGCCTCCCCCGTCAAAGGATAACACAGGCACTCTGTGCCAAAGGTGAGACTTCGGCGGCTATTTGCTGACTCATCCTCTTCTGTGTCAGGCATGTTCCTACCAACCTAGTCCACTCCAACCCCCCCAGAACTCAGTGGTCTGTGCCGGTGTGCTAGAGGGCCTAGATCCGGGCTTCACAGAGCGAGGTGAGGAAAGGTAGTCGTCATCCATGACACCAGCCCGGTGTAACGTCACTGTAGTGAGGTGAGCTGTGTTAATCCTCGTGCACTGATCTAAGCCCGTGTACCCTCCTCGTGCTCCCTGTCTCCAGACCTCTTAGTAGGATGCCGTGGCTGTTGCTGACTCCATATGCATCTCGCCAAAGGTCATCCAACAAACACCACTCATCCCCTTACCTACACTGGGAATCATCTCGGCGTGAGTGACAGGTGTAGGGCCTAATCAGGAATAGGCCAATGACTAACCTAGTACAAGAAAGATAGACACCGTCAGACAGAACCGTACTAACAATTTTAATTTTGGATACACTTTGTCACTGGAGGCAGTACCCTTATAGGTCCAACCTATAGGTACACAATAGTTTGTAACATTAATAACCCCTGAGCCAATGCACTTCGTAGTAACTTAGCGTAGTATACGTATGCACCCGTTAATACTACATGTGACCCCGTTTAGGGCGTAAATAAATTCGTACCTTTAACGGGTACTGAATGCGACTAAGTGCACGTTGTTTGTCCCACATTAAGGGTATTGCACACAAACTTTTTTTAAACATGGTCCAAGGATACCAGAGTGCGTAGGGCCAGCGCGTTCATCATAGCGTTATCCTGGCCTAGGACCCAGTTGTTTCGCTGTCCACGAGCTACCACCCGTTTAAACCGTCTCGTTCATACTCCGCAGAGTGTACTCCGCGGGCTGGTGTGCTGGCGCGCCTCACTCCCCCCTGTACCGAGTTGGCATCCCCAATCACGGGTCTCGAGCTGAAGCCGCGCAGCCTCCCGGTGGCCCGCCCCGTCTTTAGTGTTGCCTTCATTTTGGAGTTGTGATCCTCCCCACAACATTCTTGTGGTTGATTCGCGTTCCCGCTATTGTAGTCCCTCCCTGCCACCTATGCCATGTTTTCCCCTATTCTAGCCTCCACTGGTTCTGTTGTGGCGCCGTTTCCGGATTACCCGCCCTCCCCCCGCCCTTGGCTTTGTGAGGTTTGTAGACTAACTGTTTTGCGGCACGCGACGATTTCTGGCGTCTCCTCGTAGCCGTGGGATCTCGGTGGGATGCGGCGCTTGGATCTGTAGTGGCGGTGAGCTGCGGCAAGGCCCCCATTGCCTTGTGGACTGGGCCTGTAGGGTGGAGTCCGTGGGGGTGGGCAAGGGCCACTGCGCGATGTCTGGTCCCGCAATCCGGACCTCTGCCCAGGCGACATGTTGAGAAGGATGATAATGCCGCATGTGCATTGACGTGCTCTCAGAAGAGTCGTGGAGTGCGCAGAGGTGGCGATACGTCTTATTACATGCGATAATTGCCGAGAATTGACATGTCTGGATGGACGTTGCCTGTCGTCTACCTCAACGAGAACGGTAAGTAACGCCAGAAGTTTCTTCTCCAGCATCTTCCACCTGCAACCCGAGGCAAAACAGCTTCGATAGTGATATATGCGTCAAAAGAATGTGATCATATGAATCAGACTGTTTGCATTGCCCTTACTTCTTGTCCTGGTAGGGTCTGTAGAGGAGTTCATAACTGTCATGAATGGGGTACTTTGCAAACTTTGTTATCTTCTTCCTCTTGTTACGGTAGGCCAGAGCTAGCTGGGTGTTGGGTTGGGACGAATCGTGGCCCATGGTGAAAGGCATGGCTGGGCTTGGAGGGGGCACATATAAGGCACATCAGAAAGGGGCAACATGGGGGGCCAAACGATCGGTTAGTCCCTGTAACGAGTCAGAGCTGGTACGTAAGGAGATTTACTGCTCGGAAACTGTCATGAAAAGGGAAGTGAAGCTGATCTCTGGGTTTCCTCCTCACATGAAAGGGGTGGTGTTGAGAAGAGGGAGGAAAAGAGACGAGGAGGAGGGAGCGAGAGATCCTCTAAAACCGCCCCATCAGCGAGGCTAAGATAACTCCGCCACCCGGGGCCTTCCTGCCTTTAATTTCATTTTCAGCCTTCGCATTTGACTTCAAGAAGCTTCACCAGAGGTCCATGTCTCACACCAAGCTCCAGCCCTTGCCCAGACCTCACACTCGGAACCTTCGCCCCCTTCTCGTTAACTTAATGTATTTTGTAACTACGCGTAGTTTATGAACGTTGGATGCCTTCCTCAGAGTGATCAACTGTCTCGTTTAGTATTACTCCATTCTTATAAGCTCCACCCATTCCTCAGTCAGTACTATCTGGCCCAAACTTGTACTGCCTGCAACAGTAGTGAAAGTGGCCATACAAATCAACTTCTGTTTTTGACTCCTGTACCTTTCATGCGAGAAGTTTTGCTATGTGCATTGCACATCTGTGGCATCATATCCAACCTGTTTTCACCTCATCTCTATACTACTGACACGTCCTCATATCCCCACACAACAGCTCTCATCCTTAATGACTTGTAGTCTTCCGCTGCCATAAGTGACTCACTTATCCTGCAGGGTACCATCAGAGCAAGTGTTTGATTGATACACACACCACCAAACATACGCTGCACACATAATGACATAAATTATGCAATCTCACTTAAGGGTCTTCATACCAAAGTATAACATGAAATAGATTCCTATGTTTTATGAAGAAAATGCAAATGCTTTCCAGTCCAATGCTCTTTGTGGTTTCAGAGCATTACTTTGTGGTGGCTAAAGTGTTCTGAATGGTTGTTAGCACATTGCTATGTGGTTTGATTGCTAGGGTGTTGCTAGGATGTTCTGGGTTGTTGCTGGGTGCCTGCTTATGACGTTTGCTTGATATGGCTTACATCCTGTCAATTCAAAGTAATTTAATAGGGTTTTTTTCATGCATTTTGTTTTTTCATCTGCCAGGCAAAAGTTTTAATTCCAGTTGCTTGGAAAAGTAATAACATACCTCTCCCCAGCAATCCACACAATGAGGTATCATTTATGCCGGTAGCACAAACAAGTTACACACTGATGTTTAATACTTTGTGTTAAGAGTTTGCAAACACCACTGAATAAGAAATTACAGAAGAAGAACAAACAGTCTATTGACACAGGAGCATGGTTTACAGGGTCAGAGGCGTTGACCCTTTGGTTTGCCATGGGAAGCACAACAGCATGTGATCTGAACTCATATTCCTGACACAGCTTTCTGACAGGACAGTGTGTGGGTACTTCTGAATCACTGCAGGCAACTTCCTGTTCTGTATGACTAAGTCAGAGGAGGTTACTGAAGGCAAGATATTATTATATAATGCTAATGTACCGCAATTCAGACATCTTCCGAAACTATTCTCATTTTGGTTAAATGATTTTTCACTCTCTCAAACCGACACAAAGACACTTACTTGCATGCATACAATCTTTATTTTGCTGTTTATCACGTGTAACAACAGGTAACCACTACACACCTGTCCAGAAAGGGCCAGTTATACAAAAGCACAACACCCTCCTGTTGCCTTCTATTGTATGTAGGAAAACAAAAACTTGACAGGCTTATAACACAACAGCAGATGTTAGAGTTAAAAAAAGGAAACTTTAACTGTACACTTACCACATTTACTAAAAAGACCCAAATATGTGCATAAACCCATGCACATGACCATTCACCCTGAGAAGGAGAGGAGGTTTCGCTTCCTTTAAGTCCAAGTTTGGCAAGGAGTCGCTGAAACCTCCTGGAATTCACCAAGTGCTGAACTTTGTGGCTTTAGAGTCGTTCTGCCGTTATGACCGACTGTCAGGAGGTCACCACCACATAGTCACATGGCAGTGCTTAAACCCTCCCTCCTCCTATTCTCTCTCCCTCCCTTTATTTACATTACACAAAGTGCGCTGGTGTAGTTCACTGAAGTCAGTAGCTCGGAAAGAGTGACCGGATGTCACTGAGGCTGGAGTTTCTGGCCAATCAGCTTAAGGTTCTCCTGCAATGCTTGTATTTATCATATTCTTCATATTCTAGAATAGTTTTTCAGGTGTGTGTGTTAACTGTA
>JADLZN010009618.1:0-57444 GCA_018155175.1 Sinocyclocheilus anophthalmus | reverse complement strand
CAGCGGAGACCAGGACAAATAGATGAGCCCCAGAGACAGATCCCCAGGGACAAGGGACAAGACCACAGGAACCAGATGAGTCCTCTGCACAATGTGACTTTGCTGCAGCCTGGAACTGAACTGCTGGTTTCGTCTGGCCAGAGGAGAACTGGCCCCCCGACTGAGCCGGGTTTCTCCCAAGGTTTTTTCTCCATACTGTCACCGATAGTGTTTTGGTTCCTTGCCGCTGTCGCCTCTGGCTTGCTTATTTGGGGACACTTAATATCCAGCGATATTGTCGACTTGATTGCACAGATACTATTTAAACTGAACAGAGCTGGATGATGACATCACTGAATTCAATGATGAACTGCCTTTAATAAGATGCAATCTAACCCTGTTTATATGAAGTAAGCCTTCTCCCGATCAGGTTTAAGCTTACGGACCTGTTACTATGACACCAAGTCCAGGATGTGCTTTGAAGAACCAAATAATCCAAGATCAGGCCAAATTGTCAACAATCAAATCCAGCTAACTGAGTTAGCGACGTACGAAGAACGGGCCCCAGCAAGTTCATCCAAATCATCACCACAGCTTTCTTTAAGCGTAGTTCAGTCCATGCAATCATAACACTCTTGTAAACAGACCACAGAATCTTCAGTCCAAACTTTTACATCTTTTTTTCATCTCCTTAAAACAGTCTTATATGTAGGCAATAAAAACAGTTGTGATTGGCAGAACACACAAATGTAGTATTTTATTCCATCTGGTTGGGCAGGTGACATATTAATAATAGTGTGTAAGTGCTTTTTTCAGTGACACATGATTAAAATCGCTCAATATAAAACTCGGTACTTCAGGTGAAATCGACTGTACTTTTTGTACCACCTCAAAAATGGTACTGAAAATAATATTGCAATTTTCAACATACATCAGTGGCAATGAACTCCTCCCCGTCATTGATACTCTTGACAGTGATTTCACCCTGGCTGATCATTGGACATAAGGGTCATAAGGTTTGGCCATGTCCTCAATTCTGTCAAACAGTGGGAGGATTCATTGGGAATATTTCATATTATTTTACTGTAACAGTCTGTAATGAAAATGTTTTTGACTTTTTTTGTATACAAAGTCATACACTATTTAAGTGAAGAACTTTGACCTCTGAAAACTCAAGCACAGTAACTTTTTAACTTTTTTTTAATCTGTTATACTTTCCCACTGTGAGTTTTGACATTAGCTTTGCCAGCCTCTTTACTAAAAAGAATACCTTTCAGATACATATCAGCTGAATCTGTCGTGAAGAATGCTGATTTGGCATCAAAAGGGCTGTTCTGAACCTCGATTCACTCTATTTCTGGCTGCTAGAGGTAAATGGCTGTCGAGCTGAAACACTCCATTTCACCATCTCCCATGATTGTACTTTTCGGTTAAAACATGTTAAAAGGTACACATTTTTTGGTGTCAAACTTACTTAAGTTATGAAAACAATGTGTTCCACTATTAATTATTATTTTGCATTAACATAGTATTTTCATTAAAGATGCAGTATGTCATTACGTGTAAGTACAAACCCGATTCCAAAAAAGTTGGGACACTGTACAAATTGTGAATAAAAACAGCAATGATGTGGAAGTTTCAAATTTCAAAATTTTATTCAGAATACAACATAGATGAAATATAAAATGTTTAAACTGAGAAAATTTATAATTAAGGGAAAAATAAGTTGATTTTAACCCTCTGGGTCTGAGGGTGTTTTGGGCCCTGGAGAAGTTTTGACATGCCTTGACATTTGTGCTTTTTTTTCAGTTGCTTACAAACATTTAAATATGTCTAAAGTTTAATAACACTGTAAACAGCACAAACTAGGCTACAATAATATGTGAGCAGCATGTATGTATGTGATTGTGTTTTGAGGGGGGAAAACAAAGTTTATGCGTGCTTAGTGAAAAACTACAATTTTAAAGTCGCTGAAATAAGGCCATAAAACACATACTGAACATTTGTTCACAGGACTATTGAGAACTGATCTTGAAGTCTAGAGTTTTTGCTTCAAAATTATGTGAAATCATCTTACTCACTCATTCACAGTAAACAATATATTGATTTAAATTTTCTTTTTGTGTAGAAAAGGAATATGCGGGGGGGCGTGAATGGTCATGTATAATGGGTGATTCACACCTGAGAAGACAAAGGACTGCATAATGATGTCAGGTGTGTGATGCGAGGAATGCTACAAGATAGAATGTGAGGAAAAAAGAAATGTATATATTTTTTGTTTGTAGTTTATTTAGAATACATATAACTATCACATAAAATAACTAATGGGGAGTGTGTGCATCACATCACAGCTGTGGTCCAGGTTCTTGTGCAGGAATCCCCATTTTCATGACCAAGTGGGCTGCTTTGCTTTAGCTCTCTTTGCAACAGGTTATTTTACACTGTTATTCTCACATCAGAAATAAAAAAGCAAGCATGCTGTTTAAACAAACTACATTATTAACATTATTATAATGTTCACTGATACTAGTACTAATTTAACTAAACAAAGAACACAATCACCACATAGCAAACATATTTTACAACGAACTAAATCAAATGAAAGTAACATCTCTAAAATAGTGAATGCACACTTACTCTAAAAATCTGAATGGAGTTGAAAACTGAACGAGTGCCCCCTTCCTATGAGAGATGCAGGTGAAGGCAAGAGTGGTGTATTCCCCACAGTACCTTAGTATAGTATGCATACTTCATGAGAAAACAATCCCAATTCTTACATTTTAACACTATCAACCACAAACAATATTACCACATATTCTAGGAATAATAAAATTACAATTACCATACTGTGCACTTACTCTGTAGGATTTTCCAGCGAACTCAAAACTGAACATAATGCATGTGCCTTTCTTGTGCAAGATGCCGGTGATGCTGCCACAGTCCTAAACGAAAATTGAAACGGAATCGAAAATTGAATCGAAAAATTTCAGCGTCATTACTCCATAAGACACATTCAAAATATTTACACCAGAGCAGATATTCATGAACAGAAGCTTAGTTACATTCATAAACACAAGCATGATTTGCATGTAGGCCTATACAATCCAAAAACTATAGTTATAAACATATATGGCTATATACATGAACAGAGAATATCCCATCACAAGTTTTGACTAATCATTCTTACTGACACTAGGCTAGTAACATTATAACTCATATAACTTTTATATCATATTTCTGTCTGTTATAGAACATAATAAAAACATCCTGGCATCGTGACATTTAGATGCTGTGTGTCACGAATCCGGTCCATGAACTTTCCATTTCATTAACTCTCGCACCACACACTGTTGCACATCACCCCGGACAACATATCCCATCATGAATGCAGATTGCACACCGTGTTTTATATCATCCAGCAATATTAACACTCACTCTGATCCCTCCCTCTGCCGAGTATGGTTTCAGCGTTTATCAATCTCCTAGAGATAGCTAACTTACGGAAAGCCATGTTCATGGTGCCTTAGCCAGCCTTAGCCTAGTCCTTAGGCCTCGACCTTAGCCATAGTCGTAGCCTTACCTTAGCCGAGTAATTTGCCTTAGCCTCTAGACCGTGTATTAGCTTCCCTTAGCCCTAGTCATTTGCATTAGCCTTAGCCCTAGTCATTTGCCTTAACCTTAGCCTTAGCCTTCCCGGTTTCTAATCTTCGCCTGGTTCCCTGGATTCACCCCTTTTGTCTTGCCCTTTTTGATTCTGTCTGCCGATCGTCGACATGCGCTAGCCCTAGGACTATTCTTGTGTTTTGCCCACCATATACCTGTTTGCCCTCATCTGACCCATGCCTGCTGTATGACCACGTCTCTGTCTTCTAAAATAAAGCTCTGCGAATGGATCCGCAAGTCTCACGTCTCGTCAGCCCCGTAACACTGTGAATGAAACTTCATAATGTTTCACTTGATTATACATTTAGTCAAGAATTATAGTTTGGAGAAAGTCTAACAAGTAAAATGTGTACAAGTTATGTGAAAAATAATACAAGTAGGTTAATAAAAAAAAAGACTTACTCGTGTTTATGATCACAGCTGGATCAAGCCGCTGCATTGTTTTATCCTGAGGTAATCCAACTTCTTGAGGTGAATTCTGTCTTATTCATCTCAGCGCGACACGAACAGTAAAACTTGAGGTCTTGCTGCTTTTGCTGTGATGTAGGCGTTTACACGCCGCGCGCTTCACGTAGATGATTATAATATCTATTATATTAGATATGGGTGTTCGCATTAGAGTATAATGCTAGGGTTGAGAGAGTGAAAGACTGGACATAGCGGTGGGTTTCATTAGGGGAGTTACGTTACCCCCAAACCCCCAAAAAAAGAATGTGCTTCGATAAGGACTTGCTTAGTTAAGTAGACATGTCAATCTTTTTATAGATATATCTCTCATGTCTCTTTGTTGAGTATTTGCTGCGTTACAGTTCATTTTAATGACGCGTTTCCAAATAAAGATCACGCAGACCAAGGCGCCAGACAGCACACCCTGTTTGTTTTCTATATTTTATAAATGTACAAAGTTCTGTTGTTATTATGTGTGTATACAAATAAAAGTAGACCCTTTACAGATTCGATTGATGTATTGCTCTTATCTGTAAGATCAAAAAAGAAAGTGTAATTTAAGTTATTTTCGGCGTTATCAGGAAAAAATGCCACAAAACGGGTATCGCGTTGAATCGACCTCAGAGTTTAAAGCGATCTTGCAGCCAAAGTCCTGAACCTCGAACTGGCAATCTGAACTTGTTTGTAAAGGAGAGGGTTTATATTTTTCTGTCTTTGTAACACTAACCATTAAGATTGATAACCTGATTAGACAAGCCCCAAGAAGAAGAAGAGTTAGAGGATTCCAACATGAGCCACTAAGTCCCTCTCAGCTGTTACCCCCAACCGAAAGCAACGAACCCATGCAACTCGGTACCTCAAGATTATCCGAGGAGGAAAGAACAAGGCGTCGGCAGCTTCATTTATGCTATTACTATGGTGAGGCAGGCTACCGCAGCCCTGGATGTCCACACAAGCCCCAAGCAGCTTCGAGGGTGAATATTGAACATTTTTCACTGTTAAGTAATAAGTCATTCATACTACCCGTCACAATTAAGACTGAAAATGTCTCTCTTGAATTCACAGCGATGATCGACTCAGGAGCTGCCCTGAACTTAATAAACAAGAGCATTGTTGACAAGTATACTTTTCCCACTCAACCATGCACTCCCCTGATCAAGATCAAAGCAATTGACGACACACTCCTTGGAGAGGGAATTACACAACAAACAAGAACTCTTTCCCTCCATGTTGGTTTATTTCATCAAGAGTCTATTACCCTGTATGTTGTTGACTCCCCTAAACATGAAATCATTCTCAGATACCCCTGGCTGCGGTTCATGACCCTGACATATCATGGCACTCATGGTGAGCTCAACCCCCCCCAGTGGTTCGTATTAAACCTCTGAGCGTTCGATTAAAGGGACCGGTTTGTGGCATCTTCTCCTGATAACATCGAAAATAACTTAAATTACACTTTCAGTTTTGATCTTACAGATAAGAGCAATACATCAATCGAATCTGTAAAGGGTCTACTTTTATTTGTATACACGCATAATAACAACAGAACTTTGTGCATTTATAAAATAAAGAAAACAAACAGGGTGTGCTGTCTGCCGCCTTGGTCTGCGTAATCTTTATTTAGAAACGCGTCATTAAAATGAACTGTAACTCAGCAAATACTCAACAAAGTGACATGAGAGATATATCTATAGAAAGATTGACATGTCTACTTTTAAACTAAGCAAATATTATCGAAGCAAATATTATGTGATAAAGTAATCCATATGAAACCACCGCGATGTCCAGTCTTTCACATCTACCTTCATTATATCTAATGCGACCACGCACACGCGCTGAGCGCTATTGATATTATAATCATCCACGTGAAGCGCGCGGCGTGTAAACGCCCACATCACAGCAAACAAAGCAGCAAGACCTCAAGCTTTACTGTTCGCGTCGCGCTGAGAGGAATAAGACAGAACTCACCTCAAGAAGCTTTGGATTACCTCAGGAAAAAAAACATGAGTAAGTCTTTTTTATTAACCTACTTGTATTAGTTTCACATAACTTGTACACATTTTACTAGTTAGACTTTCTCCAAAACTAAATGTATAATCAAGTGAAACATCACAGCATCTAAATGTCACGATGCCATGATGTTTTTTTATGTTCTATAACAGACAGAAATATGATATAAAAGTAATATGAGTTATAATGTTACTAGTCTAATGTTCGTAAGAATGATTAGTCAAAACTTTACTGTGATAGGATATTCTCTGTTCACGAATATAGCTATATATGTTTATAATTAGTTTTTGGATTGTATAGGCCTACATAGAAAGCATGCTTGTGTTTATGAATGTATCTAAGCTTCTGTTCATGAATATCTGCCCTGGTGTAAATATTTTGAATGTGTTATACCGTGTCTTATGGAGTAATGATGCTGAAATGTTTGAAACAGTTTTAATTTTGGTTTAGGACTGTGGCTGCATCACCGGCATCTTACACAAGAAAGGCACACGCACGTCGTTATTTGAGGTGCATGGAAAATCTACTGCAGTATGCACAGTATCGTAATTGTATTATTCACAGATATGTTCGGTATATTATTGTGGTGATAGTGTTTAAAAATTTAAGATATGGCATGTTTTCTGAGTATGCTTACTATACTAAGGTACTGTGGGGGAATACATCCACTCTGCCCGTCCCATGATCTTCATAGGACGGGGGCCCACTCGTTCAGTTTTAACTCCATTTCAGAATTTTACAGAGGTTTAATTCATTGATTTGTTACTTTGTGGTTAAAAATAAAATAGTGTGTATGTGGTTAAATTGTGTTCTTTTTGTAGAAAAATTAGTCTAGTACAGTGAACAAATAATAATGTTTACTGGAGTGTGGTAAACAGCCGCTTGGCTTTTTTATTTCAGATGTGGAAAACAGTGCAAAAGAACCTGTTGCAAAGAGAGCCAAAGCAAATAGGCAGCCCACTTGGTCATGGAAACCAGAAACTGACGCTGACATGTTCCACAGGCTCTGAGATTCCTGAGCGCACAGGAACCTGGACCACAGCTAAGAACATGTGATGCACACACTCCCAAAATGATATGATAGTTATATATATTCTAAATAAAACAAAACAATAAAAATAGTACCATGTTTCTTTTTCCTCATTATTTCTTGTTTAGCAATTCCCTCTAGTCACAAACTTGACAGTCATATGCAGCTAATTATGCAGGCTTTGTCTTCTTCAGGTGGAAATCATCAGTATACAGGATCATTCCGCCCCCTGCAATTCGTTTCTACACAAAAAGTGTCTTAGACATTTAAATCAATATATTGTTTTCTTGGTGGTGAGGTAACAAGATGATGGCACATCATTCTGATTGCAAAACACTCTTATAGACTTCAAGTCAGTTCTCAATAGTATGTCGAACAAATGTTCTGTGTGTATATGGCCTAGTTCCGTGAATTTAAAATTGTTACGTTGTTTTTCATAAGCACGCATTAAGAACGTGTTTTCTAAAAAACACAATCACATAATACTGCTGTCACATATTATTGTAGCCAGTTTGTGACTGATTATGGGTGCTACTAAACTTAGGATAAAATGTTTATTAGAACGAAAAAGCACAAATGTGGCCAGTCAAACTTATCAGGGCCAAAACACCCTCGGACACAGATGGTATTTAACGGGCAAACTGCGCAATGAGCATGAGCATGAGCACGGTTCTTGGCTTTTAAAGCACACAAACCGGAAATGAGTGTAGAGGAAGCAGAGGGAGTGGAACACAGTCAGTACTCTGGTGAGGGATCCTATTGGCGACTGGGCTACAAGAAACCCCCCTCAGGAGCGCCTCCTGGAGTCGACCGTGTGGCGTCCCGTGGTCCGTGGTGTGAACGAGCCGGTCTAGCTCGATGAAATACTTCGAAGAGAGATGGATCCAGAATGTCATGGGCGGCTACCCATGACCTCTCCTCAGGCCCATAGCCCTCCCAGTCCACCAGATACTGGAGCTGACCCCCTCTCCTACGCGAGTCCAGCAACACATTCACCTTATAAGCGGGAGTCCCGTCAATGTCCAAAGGTGGTGGTGGCTCTCGGACCTCGGCTATGGGGTCAGCATCCAGGTGGACCGGTTTGAGGAGAGAAACGTGAAAGGAGGGAGAAATATGATAATTAGCAGGAAGCTCTAGTTGGTAAGTGACTTAATTTATTCTTCTGAGAATTTTAAAAGGGCCAGAGAGGAAGAATGGGTTCTGGCGTGAGACTTTCAGTAGGGGGATCATAGCGTATGGACAATGCATCTGCCTTGCTGTTCTTACTGCCCAGTCTGTATGTGACTGTAAATTGGAAACGGGTGAAAAACAAGGACCATCAAGCTTGGCGTGGGTTGAGACGTTTGGCACTTTTTATATATTCAAGATTCTTATGATCAGTAATGACTTGAAAAGGATGAACTGCTCCTTCTAGCCAGTGTCTCCATTCCTCAATGGCTGCTTTCATGGAGAGAAGTTCCTTGTTTCCCACATCATAATTACGTTCAGCTGCTGTTAGCGTTTGTGAGAAAAATGCACATTGAAACAGCCTGCCTGTTGGCCATGACGTTGGGAGAGTACGGCTCCGATTCCACAATCTGAGGCATCTACCTTGACCATGAATGGAAGATTGGGGTCAGGATGTTTCAAGATGGGTGCTGTGGTGAATCTTTCCTTCAGGGTATGAAAAGCATTGTTAGCCTCTTCCGTCCATCTTAGTTTTGAGGGCTTGCCCCTCAGGAGAGATGTCAAAGGGGAGGAAACCATGCTGTAATTTCAGATGAAACGTCTATAGAAATTAGCGAAGCCCAGGAATCACTGAAGTTCCTTTAACGTGGTTGGTTGTGGCCATTCAGTGACTGCCTTTACTTTAGTCTCGTCCATCTTTACTCCCTCGTGACTAATATGGTAACCCAGGAATGTCGTCTGTCTTACATGGAATTCACATTTTTCAGCCTTGACATAGAGTTGGTTCTCCAATAATCTAGTGAGAACAGTTCTGACGTGGTTGATGTGTTCCTCTTCAGATCTAGAGTAAATCAAGATATCATCAATGTAGGCTACTACATACTGGTTGAGCAGGTCTCTGAAGATTTCATTAATGAAGGATTGGAAGACAGTAGGTGAGTTAGCAAGTCCATAAGGCATGACCTGATATTCATAGTGCCCCATAGTGGTGAGGAAGGCAGTTTTCCATTCATCTCCCTCTTTGATCCTAATCAGATTGTATGCACTTCTTAGGTCAAGCTTGGTGTAAATGGTGGCTTCACGGAGTTGTTCAAGGGCGGACGGAACTAATGGGAGTGAATAGCGAAATTTAACTTATGTTGTTGAGTCCTCTGTAATCAATGCAGGGTCTTAATCCTCCATCCTTCTTTTCAACGAAGAAAAACCCTGCGGCGGCTGATGATGTGGAAGGACGGATGGAACCTGAGACATGGTTGGGGCCGTGTAGTAAAACAGTGATTAACCTGCCTTACCAAGTGTTTTCTCTTTATATTCTGATTGCCTGTTCAGTGTATGATTCTGCCTGTTTACCCACCTAACGATTACCTGGATTATCCCCATTGCTTAGTTTGCCTAATCGGACGGATGTCTGTGTTTGGACCTTTTGCCTGCCTGCTCACTTTAGCCTTCCGGATTGCCCCTGTAAGTGTTGTTAAATTGGACTGTCATGCTGGTTTCGACCTTCTGCCTGCCCTGACGTTCCTGTTCACTGAAATTGTCCTCAATAAACTCCCGCACAGGGATTCAGACTCAGCGTCCTCATTACATAGCAATAAGAGGGGCAATAAGCAACACCAGCTCCAACCCAGCAGGTGTCCTTAATGAAAATGATGTTAGAAACTCATTTTTACAATCAAAAATCAAAGCGCTTGAGGACAAATGCAGAGATCTAGAGAGTGAGAGGGAATCTCTGTGCAGCAGACTGACAAATGGAAAAATGCGATCTCTCTAATAAAAGCAAGTACAACATCTTTAAATGTGCACTCATTTAAATGGTTCATTCATTATAAAGATTTACCCATGAGCACTCACATGACATGAGGACTTCAGTCACATCAACCACATTATGGAGAGGGTAGCCTTGTGCTATTGGACACTCTTGTTCATGAGTTAAATGAATCAAGGTTTACTGAGAATTAAGAATATGTGCAATGGCTACAAATGCATGCAATATATAATGAGAGATTTAGATCTTTCAGCAGAGTCTCACTTTCCTCTCTACTTGCACTTCATATAAACTTTGCCCTGTAAGGATCATTTTATTTTGGTTTCTTCAATTGCAGGTTTATTTGGATAAAAGCATCTGCTGAATGAAAACAAAGTTATTATTTTACTGTTGTATATTTTAAAGATATTTATTAAAAGAGCTAAGTAATTAATTTAAATTGTACAGTTTTTTTTAAAATGGTAAACAATTCACAAGCACACCTCTACAATATACTAACTAAACCAGTAGACAAGTCTTGTCCAAACACATTGATTTGTGTTAATCAAAGCAGAAGCTCACATGTAGGATGCTACATAAAATTAAATAAAACAGTTTTTGTTTGTATTTCTTATCAGCTTAAAAAAGAAAAAAATTCACAAAGTTTTGACATTTAAGGTACCACTGACAATGGTTTATAATAGCGAGTAGCTTACAGCATATAAAGCAATAAAAACAAGGATAGAATTTCCTGATTAAATGTTGAGTAATAGTACTTAAATATAAAAAAATAAGTAACAAATGAGAGAAAAAACAATACAGTGTTGTGACGTAGTGATTCTAGCTATGCCCGTTACCTCAAATCACACTTTTTTGTTTCTTTTTCCACTATATCCTGCTTATTCAAAGCATGTCAAAGTTCACAACAAATAAACAAGCAAAAATAAATAATCTCATGAAATAAATTGCAATATGTGTCAGCATCAATGCATCACAGTCGTATTTCAAAAGAGGAAGAATACACGAGTCATCAATAGTAAATCAATAGATATCATAACTACATTTGTAAATATTCTGACATAGTACTCTTCAATGCCTCTGCAAGTTCAAAGTCCATAACTGGAGCAAACCAAACATAACCATATGTTGATGTGTTATGAATTAATGTGATATGAGTTTATGTGTTCTTTCAACAGTTCAGATGACTCTTTTGAATGTTTGAGTTCTTAAATGGAGGGTTCAAAGGAAAAATTATTTATGTTTGTTTGTTTGTGTGTGTGTACAGGTTTGTGTGTGTGTGTGTGTGTGCGTTTTAGAAGTCCACTAAACCATCTTTTCTGAGAGTCACTGATGATTAAGTAGCTTCGTTGAGGTAGATGAATGACCTGTTCAAGGCCTACCTGGAGTCCAACGCACACTCAGTGTACTTATGGTCCGGCCAAGGCAACACAGTGTGTGGAAACATCAAGGAAATCTCATACATGTCCGCCTTCATCTGTTGAAAGAAGACCACATTTCTGCGACCCTCCATGCACAAGCTGTTGCCACCAAGATGAATCACCAAGATGTCTGGAGCAGTAGCATTGGCCCTGTGAGAACGGAGGACTGGGATTAGATGCTCCCACAGTCTGCCATCCCATGTGATCCAGCAGGGAAGCCCCAGATTTCTGTCCAGGCCATGCTCACGGATGTAAGAGTGCAGCCTGGGGATGTAGGAGCTTCTGATGAGCCAAACACATGGTGTGCGGTGTCCAGACATCTCCTGAAGCGTGCTGGAGGTTTGGTTCTGCTCCAGTATTTATGCTCTTGTTAATGTGGGCAGGCTCATCTCATCTACTGTGGGAACCACCAATGCTGTTCCAGACGCGTGACCACAGCCCCGTCTCCCACCAGCAATGCCATTCACAGGCACAACTGTACATATTAATAATTAAAACAAAAGTAGAACAATTATTTACTCTGCATGCAAAGACAAAACTTACATGTAAGATGGTACATTTCACAGTGATTTATATTACTTTGCCATTTTCCATTCTGCAAACTCACAGGTTCATCTTCAGAGGAAGAGCCCAAAATGATTATATCATTGTCCTCCTCTGCAGATCATCCTCAGATGGATTCATTTCAAACTGTACATATGTGACCCTGTACCACAAAACAGTCATAAAGGTCAATTGTTTGGAACAGAGATTTATACATCGCATATATAATATATATAGATATAATTTTTTTCTTTTCTTTTTTGTTACATTCAGAAAACGTCTTGGATATAATGCTTCAAAATATGTTGTCTTCCTTTTTTTTTGTAAGTTTTTAAATTCAAGTTTATGGTTTTGAAGGTATTTCTTAACTTAGTATACTTGTCTAATGTGCAAAAGAAGATGCCTTAGTGTTCAAACAAAATGGGTTGTTCATTTATACGTGTTGAGCAAAGATGTAAAGACTCCCCTCTGAAAAGTCCAGCTCCACCCCCAGAGGAAAGTACAGGGCATACTGAAAGTCAAAGACTAACTGTTTAGACAGTTTCATTTTTTATTTTATTTTTTAACAGAATTGATGTGATTATCAATGTAAATTGTCATATAAACTCACCATGAGCACAAAGACTCCACAGTTATTTAAGGAACCCTGCATTGGAATACCCTGGGTAATTATTGTAAGCAATAAAAAACAAAAAAACAATTGAATTATATGCCAGAAGAATATGTTATGATTAAAAAATCTACTGGAAGATCTTTACAGGATAACAGTCCAATGTCCAGGAAAAATGGTCTGAGCAACCCTCCTATTAAAATGTACCCAAATACACAAAAGAAAACAACAATAACCAACTGTAAATGAATCACAAGTAGTAACAGTACATGTTTTGGGGGAATAATGAGTTTTCCATTGTAAAGAAAAATGAAAAAGTAAAATGCTGAATGGTTTACAACAGAACCAACATACAGCAGTTGAGAACATTTGAAGAACTGTTCAAACAGCGAACATGAACTTTTATGTAAAAGACCTGTACACTTGACTGTATCTGCCATCACTTAGACCACTCTTGCATAGCGAATCAAGAAAAAAAAACAGTTTCTGCTTTGGGTGCAAAATCTTCAAAAAGTTGTTAAAAACACAAAATACTGACATCCATTTGACAAGTCTTTTAAAAAATGTCTTGACTTACACAACACATCCAGTGTGACTTGCTCCATGATGGAAACACAATGCAGTCTTTTGCAGAAGCATCAACCTGTCACAAAAATAACATACAAACTAAAGTAAAATTATGCATAACATTTTGTTTTGTGAAATCTTTTTGGCTGCTCTGAGAGACTGCTTACTGCATTTTCTTTGCAGCATCACATTAATATGACAATAACACAACAGTACCCAATGAAATCCCAAGGAGCATGATAAAGACAAACTTTATCTTTAATAGAGGCTAAAATAATACACTGTTAAAACGAAGTATAAATGATTACAGGGATATGTTGCAATCCCAGTGTCTGAAAATCTTCTTGCATCAAGGTGGTGGAATAAACACATGCCACATGTTCACTCTGACTTCTCATTGTGTCTAACACATGTATGAGCTATTTGAAGAAAGAACAATCAACATTCAAATATGAATGAAATGTTTGAAGCTACTCTTTCCTCACACCTTTTCTTCCATTGCGTCACCTCTCCCCTGCCTCACAGGGATTTGGTCCAAATGCCTGCTTTCCTTCTCACACACACATACTGGTTTTTGTGGTTTAGCAGGACTTTGATGGCCAAACCAGTTGGATGGTGGTTTAAGGGGACACCCCTTTCCCGATGTCCTACAGAGATGTTAAAACTATCAAAAATTTTGTTTTACTCTGCAGAACACAAATATCACTTTGGATTTTCTTTACACACAATAGAATGGATAATATGACAATATGATATTTTGGTGGTACACAAGGACAGCCACGCCCCTCCTATAATGTTCCCGCCTATAACATAATTGGGATTTATAGGGTCCGACTGAATTATGAGGACACTCGTTTTAAAATACACAAAACATGTCAGTTCTCTGGATTACAGGGACCAATGTGTTTTACAGGTACATGACCATACACAACACACAGACATGTCTCTATGCTGCATTACTAAGACTAAGGTGGTTAAAGAGTACAGTATCTTACACAATACACAACTGCACATCGTCCAACATTATAGGGACAAATGTGATTTACTGGAACATGATCGTACACAACACACAAACGTGTCACTATGCTGCATTACCAAGACTGAGGTGGTTAAAGAGTACCGGATCTTAAACACAATACACAACACAACATACTACATTACAGGGACCAATCTGTTTTAGAAGTACTTTAATAACAACTTCAAATTGTGACATATAAACAAACAAAAAACTTAAGTGAAATCCACCAACTTAAAAAAAAAACAGTCAATAAATAAAAGGGGATCTTTCTATAAAAAAAGTAATGCCACACAAAACAAAACCTTAAAAAAGTGAATTCCCAACTTACAAACAATAAATCAAAGGCATGCCTCAATGTTGTAAGTAATCTCCCTAAAACGGACAGTAAACAGAGATTAAACTCTCTGACACTGCATACATGCGGCAGATGTGTAGAGAGACGGATTTTAATCTTTATGGAGAATGAAAATTCTGTCATCATTCCACCCTCCCGTGTTCCAAACCTGTATGAGTTTCTTTCTTCTGTTGAACACAAAAGAAAATATGTTAGTATCTGAACAGTTGATGGGCACCGTTGACTTCCATAGTAGGAAAAAAAAATACTATGGAAGTCAACGGTGCCCATCAACTGTTCGGATACTAACATTTTTCGTTTGTGTTCAACAAAGAAAGAACTAATACGGTTTGGAACAAAATGAGTGAGTAAATGATGACAGAATTTTCATTCTGGAACTGAAATACTCCATTAAGGGACAGGTCACCCAAAAATCAACAACAAGAGATTGACAGAATGTCTTTTTTGACAACTAATTAACTTAATTTCTACAGTGCGTATATTAGTCTGAACTGCTGCCATACCAGTTTTGCACTATGGGAAATAACCAAAACAACAACCAAAGTGCTAATTATAATAGAATGGCATCAAAAGAGACACAGGATGTACTGTAACATCACTTAACTTTGGGTTTTCCTTTTTAAGCTAATTCCTCGATTTCTTACAAAGTCCCGTATGTTCTGTGCACTGCGTCTCACCAAAACAGGATCCTCAGCAGTTTTACACTGCTGGCATTCAGTCATTGTGGGCAGTTTTCCTTTAGTTATATGGCCCTTAAAATGTTTCATTACAGCTGTAATTTCAGCATTTGACCAGGACACTTTCTGCCCTCTCCGTGGGTTTTCAGTTTCTGCCTCACACTCGCTCTCTGTACAGAAGAATACATACTTTAGAGAGTTCTAGCTCTATGAGAGCTCATGTACTTACATTGATGGTGATATTGCAATTTAAACCTCTGGTACCTTCAGGAACTTCAGTGGTGCTCTCAATGGGCATCTTCTGAACACCTGCAGAAAACCAGTCATATAATGATCAGGAAACTCAGAAGTAACTCAAACAGAAGAAACATTAAAAATATATATATTCTAAAGGAATTGGTCTGTTAAACATTTATTTTTTAAACAGTCATTTATCAGTTTTCGCCTAAACATGTTAATAAGTATCAACCTATTGGTATAGCCAGATACGAAACTGGTGCATCCCTAATTTTAGTAATATTCTGTTAGAAATGCTGGACTAATACAATATAATTTTTTAACTTTGATTATATTGAAAAACCACTTAGTTGACACATACCAGCATTACTGGAGTCTCCCGCAGCTCCAGCAAGAGCATCATCATCAGAATCACTTTCTTCAGGATCACTGTCATCAGAATCAGTCATATTGATCTCGTCTTCAATGAAGAAAAAACTCAGAACATGAAAAACATCTACATCTGCATTCAGAAGTCAAACAACACAATCACACACCGTTTATGAAACATGGCAAATGACACTACATCCTAGAGTGAACAAGCCATATTTCAGAGATGAGTTTCCTTAAACCTCCCTGTGAGTGTAAAAGACCCTCTGTGATACCCATACTAGAATGGACGTACCTTCAATCTCAATGTCATCAAGTGTTTTGCCTTGAAGATTAGGAAGGCAGCCCTTTTCCATGGCTAACAGTAGCTTTGATATTTTAGCAAGCTGAGTAGTGGCTTCTGGCAGCCTGTAATAGTCGCGGTGGACACGGATGTCATGCCCTAAGAAATCGGCAACCTGATCTAACTCATTGTTTTTCAGGTTTAGGATTTGTGAGAGCGTAGCCACATGCTTACGCAGATGAGTGGATCTGAGAAATTCTGGATTTTGAGCTCCACATTCACTTGCATAGACCCTCAGAGAGTCCTGGCCTCTGTAGTGACTCTGGCAGTTTGGCCGAGCAAACAAGAAAGCATTAGTGTCCAGCACTCCACATTCACTTCTCCTGCTGACCAGCAGTGTCAGAGCATCGACTATATCAGGAGAGATAAGAACCGCAACCTTTCTTCCCCTCTTCCCCCTGATCTCAACTCGACTGAAATGGCTACAGAGTTTCTGCTCAAACTTGCTCAGGCCCATCGCAACATCATCATGGAGAGAAGTGCCATCCCTTTCATTGAAGCCCTTCAGCGGCATTTTAGAGACCTCTCCCGCGCGTCTGCGGTTGAAAACAATGATTCTGGCGAGTGTTGCTTTGGCCAGTTCTGCATAGCTTTGAGGAGATGGCGTCTCTTGTAGTTTCTGAAAAGCCGTATGTGCAGTCTTTTCAAGGAACCGATGAAGGGACTGGACATCCTGAGTGAAGGGAAGTGTTGATGGCTTGTTAAATTTGGCTTCATTCAGTGTGACCAAAGCAGTGTGTGAGATCATCTCAGACCACTTTGAGGAGTAGAGCTTTTTGAAGGTCTCTGTTGATGCGATCAATTCCTTGTCTTCAGACATCAGTGCTCGGCAGTGAATGATTTCGCAAATCTTATTCAACGAATGCCCCAGTTTTAGAGCAAGGCTTGGGCTTTGGTAGCAGTGGCTCTCATCATCATAGCCAGACACCATCTGAACCGCTCGAATTAGTCTATGAAAATTGGCAGGTTTCAGAGCTTCTTCAAGACTGTACACAGAAAAATCTCTACGCAAAGTCAGCAACAATCTTCCAACTTCACGGAGTTTTTGTCGAATGTACTCAAATTTGGTAGGGTCATGTCCATGTTTGTTAAAGAACGACTGTGCAAGCTGAAGAATACTCAGGTCATTTTTGACAACAGCGGAAATGTCATCCTGCTTCATCACACCTAAGAGTTTCCAAACGCCTCGAGATATGTGCTGACTGAATGAAGACTCAGCCATAGACGCCAGGCCCAAAACTCTCCTCCTCCCTTGGTTTTCACTGTCAGCTTCTGGTTTTGAGGGACATCTTCTCAAATGACGCCACAGATCTCTCCGTACAAACATCCCTTTGCAGTACATGCAATGCACAAACTGCTTTGAAACACACTTTCTTTTTGTTGCCCGTTTTATTTTAAGAGCCCCCTCTCCACACTGCAAAACGTCTGTGTTATGCTGAAAGTTGCCCTGGTTCCTGAGCTTTTGCAGCATTGCTTTACGTTCTTTCGAGTGAACCGGGAGTGACAAAGCCTGCACAACTTCAACTTCAGTCATATGAGTTTTCAAATGGCGCGCTAACTTGGACTGAGGTTTCCCACAGATGTAACAATAATTCTTACTATTTGCTGAACAGGAGATTTTTGCTGACTGCACACACTGATCATCTTCAGCCACGCTGCTTTCCCTCTCTTCCTCTCTCAACGTTACTGTGCTTTTTGCATTCAAAAGCTTCTCACTATTGTCCTTTCTATTGTGTGATTGGGGTGATGACATAAGCACATCTGTTGACCTGCGTACCACTGAGCCTTTCTTTCTGGGAAGGTGACGTTCACCAAAACTGTCTGATTCACTGTCTGTCTCAACATCAGTCAACTGCTCCTCATGACAAAGTAAATCAGACTCATCATACACACTTGCTGCTTCCATGGCCTTTAAGACTCCTTTTCCCTCAGACACATTCAGGGCAGTTACATCTGATCTAAGAGGTTCACTGAACTTAGAGGATGCAGCTTCCTGTATATCTAAGAGGAGTTTAGCTTGATCGCAACTTGCTGGTCTTGTTGTCAACTCATCTGAACTGTCTGACTGATTGTCTGACTCAGACTGTGGTATGTACTCCTCATCTGACAGCTCGTCTTCCTCTGAACTTACTTCCTATTGTCAAGATATTTATGATTAATTTACAGCAGCGATAACTCATAAAAATAAGTAACAAAGGTATCGAATCAAATATTTTCTTACCCACGATGACTGTTTTCCATTCCATTCATGAAGCTTCGAATAGCAGGACTTGTGCCAAAAACTGGAGCACACTATGAGAGAAATGTCATATGTCAGGACATGTTCAACTGCTAACACAAATTCTATATCTAAATGTAGAATAAGGTGAAAACAATATTACACCCCTATTATTATTAATGGTATTACATACATGTGCATAAGCAATGGTCCGATATCTCCTACTGATCACCAACTTCAACAGTTATACAATTTTGAGCTGAATTCATAACATAAATTAGTAATACTAAAATGAATTAAGACATGTCATGCTGCATATAGTACAAGACATCATACTAACATTTACATCTCAGGCCAATCCACTTCAGTGCTGCTACAGGTCCCACACATTCAGCACATTTATCCATGCTTGATATTGCTGAAGTGACCACAACATGTATGCAGACCTGTGAAGAAAAAAAACATCAGTGAATGTGAAATTACAGCAAAAAAGAAAGATCCTAAAACATACATGTGATACTACATTACGAGCTACATTGTCTTTCAATAATCATTTAATGTATTTTTAGTGGAAGGGAAGTTGTGGTCATTTAGTTAATAAGATCACTTACAATCATTAAATAACATTTACGTTACAGACCTTAAAAGGTTCTGGTTAATATATTACTACAAATCTTTATTTAGACCAGGGGTGTCCAGACTCTGTCCTGGAGGGCCGTGTCCTGAAGAGTTTAGCTCCACCCCAATTAAACCACCTGAACCACTAATCACGCGCTACTAGACCAGGGGTCGCAAGGTCTCCTAGAGAGCCGCAGTCCCAGATTCAGCTCCCTAATCAAACACACCTGAACAAGCTAATCAATGTCTTCAGGATTACTAAGGCTATAGGCAGGTGAGTTTTGTTTTCAGGGTTGGAGCTGAACTCTCCAGCTCTCTAGGACCGAACTTGCCTACCCCTGTACTAGGCATACTAGAAACTTCCCAGCAGGTGTGTTGAGGCAAGTTGGAGCTAAACTCTGCAGGACACCAGCCCTCCAGGACCGAGTTTGGGCACCCCTGATTTAGACATCGACTAATATTACTGAAAGTGAAAACAGGTCATTAATTAAATACTTTTTGTTACAGCTTTTTTCCCCCCTAAGTATATCACAGGCCATGCAGAGATGGACTTCAGAGCATTCACTGTTGCACTGAAATAACAGCTCATCCGAAACATGTGAATACCTCCTTAACTCCTTCAGCGGGGGCACAAAAGCTCTGCTCCTCATTTAACACATGCTCTTTGACAGGTGACATCTGAAAACAATGAAAAAAGCAAGGCTCATGTAGAGATGATTTCTTACAACATCGATCTAGCATTTTCTGAAATTATGCAATGCACATTTTAGTACATTCTCAACACAGTCCTGATCATCCAATCGTAAACCGGTCCTTCTTCGGAGTCCCCTGAAATTAAGGAAACGGAAATAAAAAAAAAACATTCTACAGGTGCATCTCAATAAATTAGAAATCGTTGAAAAGTTCATTTATTTCAGTAATTCACCTCAAATTGTGAAACTCGTGTATTAAACTACTTCAGTCTGTTAGCACTGAATTTATTTAAGTCTTTGGTTCTTTTATTGTGATGATTTTGCTTCACATTTAACAAAAACCCACCAATTAACTATCTCAACAAATTAGAATACTTCATAAGATCAATAAAAAACATTTTTAGTGAATTGGTGGCCTTCTGGAAAGTATGTTAATTTAATGTACATGTACTCAATACTTAGTAGGTGCTCCTTTTGCTTTAATTACTGCCTCCGTGCGGCGTGGCATGGAGACAATCAGCATGTGGCACTGCTCAGGTGTTATGGAAGCCCAGGTTGCTTTGATAGCTGCCTTCAGCTCATCTGCATTGTTGGGTCTGGTGTTTCTCATTTTCCTCTTGACAATACCTCATAGATTCTCTGTGGGGTTCAGGTCAGGCAAGTTTGCCGGCCAATCAAGTACACTAACACCATGGTCATTGAACCAGCTTTTGGTGCTTTTGGCTGTGTGGGCAGGTGCCAAGTCCTGCTGGAAAATTAAATCAGCATCTTCATAAAGCTTGTCAGCAGAAGGAAGTATGAAGTGCTCTAATATTTCCTGGTAGATGGCTGCGTTGACGGTGGACTTCAGAAAACACAGTGGACCAAAAATTCCTCTTTTCAGATGAAAGTAAATTTAGCATTTCATTTGGAAATCAAGGTCCCAGATTCTGGAGGAAGAGTGGAGAGGCACAGAAAACATGTTGCTTGAAGTCCAGTGTGAAGATTCCACAGTCAGTGATGATTTGGGCTGCCATGTCATCTGCTGGTGTTGGTCCACTGTGTTTTCTGAAGTCCACAGTCAACGCAACCATCTACCAGGAAATTTTAGAGCACTTCATGCTTCCTTCTGCTGACAAGCTTTATGGAGATGCCGATTTCATTTTCCAGCAGGACTTGGCACCTGCCCACACTGCCAAAAGCATCAAAAGCTGGTTCAATGACAATGGTGTTACTGTGCTTGATTGGTCTGCAAACTCGCCTGACCTGAACCCCCTAGAGAATCTATGGGGTATTGTCAAGATGAAAATGAGAAACAAGAGACCTAAAAATGCAGATGAGCTGAAGGCCATTGTCAAAGATACCTGGGCTTCCATACCACCTCAGCAGTGCCACAGGCTGATTGCCTCCATGCCACGCCGAATTGAGGCAGTGATTAAAGCAAAAGGAGCCACTACCAAGTTTTGAGTACATGTACAGTAAATTAACATGCTTTCCAGAAGGCCAACAGTTCACTAAAAATGTTTTTTTTATTGGTCTTATGAGTATTCTAATTTGTTGAGATAGTGAATTGGTGGGTTTTTGTTAAATGTGAGCCAAAATCATCACAATTAAAAGAACCAAAGACTTAAACTACTTCAGTCTGTGTGCATTGCATTTATTTAATACACGAGTTTCACAATTTGAGTTGAATTACTGAAATAAATGAACTTTTCCACGACATTCTAATTTATTGAGATGCACCTGTACTGCAGACAAAGGATTCAGGGATTGTTCAAATTTGTAATGAATTACCTTTTCCAGTCCTTCAGATGCTGCACAGATACTTGAGTCCATTAACACTGACTGATCACTGACAACTGTCAGCTGAAAACATGAAATAAAATTTTTTAAAATAAAATAATTATTATGTTATGAATGAGATACCCAAGCAAAAGAAGGCAGATAAGGCCAGAACAAATTCAGGTATGATGCCACAAAAATAAATAAAACACAATACCTTCTCTACGTCTCTGACTTCTGACTGAGACAGAGTGTTGGCTTCAAGAGTGGATGGTTCAACCACACTAAGAGTCTAGAAAACATAAAATTAGACATTTGTAACATTGAGACAATAAATATGTGCATAAAATACTGATTTAAAACATATATTTGTCACGAATCCGGTCCATGACCTTTCCATTTCATTGACTCTCGCACAACACAAAATGTTGCATAGCACCCCGGACTACATAACCCATCATTCATTGCACTGATTGCACACAGCACTAATTGCACACAGCACTGATTTAACACTGATTGCACCCAGCTGTTTCATATCACTCCTTCACTATTTAACACTCACTCTTATCCCTTCCCTTTGCCGAGTATTGTTTCAGCATTTATCACTCTCCTAGAGATAGCTACCTTACGGAGCCCTTGTCATTGCCTTGGCCTTGGCCTTGGCCTTGGCCTTGGCCTTGGCCTTGGCCCTAGTCATTTGCCTTAGCCTTAGCCCTAGTCATTAGCCTTAGCCCTAGTCATTTGCCTTAGCCTTAGCCTTTAGCCTTCCGGTTTCTGAGCTTCGCCGGTTTCCCTGATTCCCCCCTTTTGTCTTACCCTCCTTTTGATTCTGGCTGCCGATCGTGCGACCTGTGCTAGCCCTATGGACTACCTTGTGTTTTGCCCCCATATACTGTTTGCTCGTCATCTGACCCAGCCTGCTGAGCCACGGCTCTGCCTTTGTCTAATAAAGCTCTGCGAATGGATCCGCAAGTCTCACGTCTCGTCAGCCCCGTAACAATATTAAATTATTTTATCTTGCTTATATTTTATCAATGTAATTTACAAGTAATGTTACAACATTTCAAATCAGTATTTCAATATTTAAGTGTTACCCAAGATAATGTTCATGACTTCTTATGTATTATATTACATGCATGTTCATTCCAGTATGTCAGGTTGTGTGTATGTTTACACCTGTGTTTCGAGGACCGTGTGTTACGAGGACCCTGTGTTATGAGGACCATCATAAGAACATGTTCTTGACTTGACTGAAGAGTCTCAGTGTGTTGTTAGTTTGAAAAAAGTCTGGTCTATTTGTATCCTTGTTATTACTGGGATATTGGTAACTAGACAAATGTGGACAGCACCCTTAGTTCAAGCATTTCTGTGTATGAGAAAAACGGTGGTGATTTGAGACAGTGTCTGCGTTAGTTATACAGCATGCAACCAAGACTCACTTTTAACACCCACAATAATGCAGCAAACAATGTTCACATCTGTTTCTAAGAGACAATGTAATCTGTTCTACTCTTTAAGGACTAACACAATTATTACAAGAACTTCTTGGATACCTTTATAGCTGCTGTGCCTTGTTCAGAGTCCTTTAGGTTCTTTAGACACTGATTCTTCTCAGTTATCATCTGAAAATAAGATGTGAATAAATAATATGCAATCTTGGAGAAAGTTACTTAAACTAAAAAAAGTAAAAAATAAGAAAATAAAAAAATCAAATAAAATGACACAAATATGATAAAACTGCAGAATACTGTAGTATACTGCCTGAAAGTCAATTTCAAACAAGAGGACCGACTTTTTACCAACTTCTATTACAATATACTTAATCTAAAGATAACAATTATAAATTTTCAATATCATATATGGCCACAATGAGATGTGAATGATCCATATTAAGCCTAATATTTCACATACACGCAGCCCAATGTCATGGTGATAACTAGGGTCTTCAAACACCAGGCTTTTGTCAAACAAATGACACACTGAGAATCTTCAATCAAACATCAGGAACATGTTCTTATGATGGTTCTCATAAGACAGGGTCCTCGTAACACAGGTGTAAACACACACAATGTGACATCAAGAACATGCTCTTATGATGGTCCTCATAACACAGGTGTCCTTCGTAAACAGGTTAAACATACACACCTTTGACATCAAGAACATGTTCGTATGATTGTCCTCCAGTACCAGAACAGGGGTCCTCGTACCACGGGTGTAAACATACACACAATGTGACATCAAGACCATGTTCTTATGATGGTCCTCGTAACACAGGGTCCTCGTAACACAGGTGTAAGCATACACACAATGTGACATCAGGAACATGTTCTTATGATGGTCCTCATAACACAGGGTCCTCGTAACACAGGTGTAAACATACACACAATGTGACATCAAGAACATGTTCTTATGATGGTCCTCATAACACAGGGTCCTCGTAACACGGGTGTAAACATACACACAATGTGACATCAAGAACATGTTCTTATGGTGGTCCTCATAACACAGGGTCCTCGTAACACGGGTGTAAACATACACACAATGTGACATCAAGAACATGTTCTTATGGTGGTCCTCATAACACAGGGTCCTCGTAACACAGGTGTAAACATACACACAATGTGACATCAAGACCATGTTCTTATGATGGTCCTCGTAACACAGGTGTAAACATACACACAATGTGACATCAAGAACATGTTCTTATGATGGTCCTCATAACACAGGGTCCTCGTAACACGGGTGTAAACATACACACAATGTGACATCAAGAACATGTTCTTATGGTGGTCCTCATAACACAGGGTCCTCGTAACACGGGTGTAAACATACACACAATGTGACATCAAGAACATGTTCTTATGGTGGTCCTCATAACACAGGGTCCTCGTAACACGGGTGTAAACATACACACAATGTGACATCAAGAACATGTTCTTATGGTGGTCCTCATAACACAGGGTCCTCGTAACACAGGTGTAAACATACACACAATGTGACATCAAGACCATGTTCTTATGATGGTCCTCGTAACACAGGTGTAAACATACACACAATGTGACATCAAGAACATGTTCTTATGATGGTCCTCATAACACAGGGTCCTCGTAACACAGGTGTAAGCATACACACAATGTGACATCAGGAACATGTTCTTATGATGGTCCTCGTAACACAGGTGTAAACATACACACAATGTGACATCAATAACATGTTCTTATGATGGTCCTCATAACACAGGGTCCTCGTAACACAGGTGTAAACATACACACAATGTGACATCAAGACCATGTTCTTATGATGGTCCTCGTAACACAGGTGTAAACATACACACAATGTGACATCAGGAACATGTTCTTATGATGGTCCTCATAACACAGGGTCCTCGTAACACAGGTGTAAACATACACACAATGTGACATCAAGAACATGTTCTTATGATGGTCCTCATAACACAGGGTCCTCGTAACACAGGTGTAAACACACACAATGTGACATCAGGAACATGTTCTTATGATGGTCCTCATAACACAGGGTCCTCGTAACACAGGTGTAAACATACACAACCTGACATACTGGAATGAACATGCATGTAATGTAATACATAAGAAGTCACTAACATTAACTTGGGTAACAACTGATGTTTAATACTTTTAATCTTTACTATAATCTAATAAATCAGAATTGACAGTGTAGAGGTTTCAATACCGTGCATCGCCATGGCCACTCAGAATCACCATAATCGTACGTGATCTCTTCACCAAGACAGATGCTCCTTGTGGCAAATAAGCATAAGTGAGGTTTTCCATCCACACGGATAGTCTTCATTCTTCTGTTTGGGTTAATATTGTCATCATTTACAAGTCGCCCAAGAGAACCGTCATCTCGGGCTGCATCGACACTAAACAAATGATAGACAATAGCAGCACTGAAAACTTAGGACCAGCAGATATCATATTCTTTGTGATCACCAATCATTTAGCAGTCATCACCAAGCTTTGAGAACACATGACTGATAATTATAACAAAATATGCACTCTAACCACTGACATGTCCACTGCCACATTTTGAATCGTGTAATTTAATTATCAATAAACATGTACATCAAACACTTGTACATACCAGAGGAGTTTTCCATTGTAGCGAAACTCAAACACATAGAGACACTCACTATAACACACACACACTCACCTACACACACAGACACACCCACACACACCCACACACACGCACACACACTATACACACACACACACATAGAGACACCTCACTATAACACACACACACTCCCTACAACCGTACACACCAGACACACCACCTACCCTCACTATGACACACACACACACAGACACACACACACACACAGACACACACACAAACACAAACACAAACAAAAACACACACACACACACACACACACACCCCAACAGAGAGCACTCACTATAACCCACACACAGTCTCTCACACACACTCTCACTCACACCCACACTCTCACTCACACAGGGTTGTTTTTTGTGAAAAGTGGGGACATCCCATAGGCGTGATGGTTTTTATACTGTACAAACCGTATTTCCTATTGCCCTACACCAACCCTACCCCGAAACCTACCCCTCACAGGAAACTTTCAGCATTTTTAGATTTTCAGTACTCTCCATTCTGTGTGATTTATAAGCGTTTTGAAAAGGGGGTACATGGGGTAATGTCCTGAAAAGTCACCTTTCTCCTTGTAATACCTATGTCATACCCTTGTCATTATCCAAATGTATGTCCTCATTTTCCCAAAACGCCACACAACACACACAACACACACACAACACACAACACACAACACTCCCTACTCCATTCCGTGTGGCCAAATACACATTATTAGGGTCGTTTCAACCCGCGGACATGAAAAACAACCCGCGGCTACAGTGTTAAAGTAGCCCAATTCCGCTGGAAAACCACAGACTTGGCAACACTGTGACGGATAGTATTGTTTCCGGACTTGCGCGCTTCACTGTGTGACCACCCAGCTTTTACGTTGTGTACTTTTGCTTCACTAATAGTAATATCTATTCCTCTGTGGATACATATCCTTACAAGTACAATTTTAGCTTATTTGTGTCCCCTTCAAAAATTGCTCTTGAGAAATTTTATGTTTGTTGTCCCCCCAGCGGTTAGACGAAATTTACGCCCCTGCATGCAATCAATGAAACTATTTGTTCAGCTTTTGATGTTGTATAAAATCTAAATTTTTTTTTTTTTTTTTTTTTTTTTGAAAATGTACCCTTATGACTGGTTTTGTGGTCCAGGGTCACATATGTATTCTATACTTCTATTATTTTCTCTTTAGTTTTGGTATATTTTTATGTTGTAGTTATTATTTGTTGTTGCTGTTTGTTTTGTTTGTTTTTCCTCTATGTTCTTTCATGTTTTCTGTCATATTTTTTTTTAATTTGTCACACTTTCAATAAAAAAAAAACAAATCTATAAAACAGCAGAACAACAGACACAATTTCAAATAGTGATATTAACATAAAGCAACCCATTTGACATATGTATCATGTTAACATTGTAAACATAACATCACTGTTTGTGTTATTATATCACCTTAAATTATCTTGATGTAGATACCACGAATTAACTTGTGTTCATGATGAACTGTGCTGTCACAACCGGGACAAAGAGGCAGACAGGCAGGGTAACGTTAAGCAGAGAGTTTAATAGCAGGAACTTAAGAGAGGCTTCCAACCAAAAAGAGTTCAACTTAGGCAGTAAGGGAAGCAAAACACAGTCTTATCTGGGTCGGCACTCCGGTCCTTCGGCCGAGAACTGAGGATTCCGAGGGGAACAGGCAGACTAGAAGACGAGGAACCAGGACAGAATAGCTTGCAACCTTGAGACCAGCCGATGAGTGAATGAGGTGAGTGAGTATTTGAGTGGTGTGGTAAGTGGGTGCAGGTGTCCGTGATCAGTAATCAGGTGATTGTGAGCGGGTGTAGGAGGCTGATTCGGCTGGTGAGGCAGGTGTTTCCGTGACATTACCCCCCTCCCACGGGCGCCCGAGATTGACGGCGAGGACGACCGCGGCCCCTGGGAGCGGGACGGTCTGGATGAGCCTGGTGGAAGTCGTTGAGGAGAGATGGGTCCAGTATGTTCTCTCTGTCTGCCCATGACCTCTCCTCAGGACCGTACCCCTCCCAGTCTATAAGGTATTGAAGCCGGCCGCCTCGCCACCGGGATTCGAGGATCTCCCTGACACGGTAGATGGCCTCGTCAGGGACGACCTCAGGCGGAGGGGGGGGGTACCTCATGTTCTGTGGAGGGAGGGAGAAGAGGATTAGTGAAGGGTTTTAGCAAGGACACATGAAAGCTGGGGGAGATCCGATAATGGGCAGGCAGGTGTAACCGGTATGTGACTTCGTTGATGCGCCTTGCTATGGGGAAAGGACCTATGTACCGGGGACTCAGCTTCTTACCGGGCCCCCGGAGGCGGATGTCCCGGTTGGACAACCAGACTTGGTCCCCTGGCTCATAGCGGGGATTGTTGGACCGACGAGTGTCTACGCTGGCCTGGTGCCTCCGGACGGCCCGTTGGAGATGGATATGTGCTGAGTCCCATACCCTCTCGCTCTCACGGAACCAGTGATCTACCGCTGGGACTTCTGAGTGTTCCTCGGTCCAAGGAAACAGGGGCGGCTGGTAACCGAGTACACATTGGAATGGGGTGAGTCCGGTGGTTTCCTGGCGTAAGGAATTCTGGGTGTACTCGGCCCAGGGTAGGTACTGGCTCTAGCTGTCTTGATGGTCATGACAGTAGGCCTGGAGATACCGTCTGATCTCTTGGATCTTCCGTTCGGTCTGGCCATTGGTCTGTGGGTGGTATCCTGAGGACAAACTGACGGATGCTCCCAGGAGGCGGAAGAACCCTCGCCAGACCCTGGAGATGAACTGAGGCCTTCTGTCTGAAACAATGTCTTTTGGGAGACCGAAGTTCCTGAATACGTGCTGGAAGAGGGATTCGGCGGTTTCCAGGGTGGTAGGTAGTCCCCGCAGGGGAATGAGTTTGCAGGATTTAGAGAATCGGTCGACGACTACTAGGATGGTCGTGAATCCGTTTGAGGGAGGTAAGTCCGTAGCAAAGTCCACCCCTAGGTGGGACCAGGGCCGGCGAGGGATGGGTAGCGGGACCAGTTTCCCTTCGGGCAAACGACGTGGCGTGGTGGTGATGGCACAGACTGAACATCCCCTGACATACCGGGTGACATCTCGGGCCATGTGGGGCCACCAGTAGCGGCTCTGGAGGAGCGAGAGGGTTCGGCGGCTGCCTGGGTGCCACGATCCCGGAGAGGTGTGAACCGAGTCTAGAAGGGTTATCCGCAGGGTGGATGGGACATATTTCTTCCCCTCTGGACCTCCCGGCGGAGCGGGTTCGGTGAGAGTGGCGGCACGGATTTGGTCAGTGAGAGCCCACTGAATAGGAGACATGAAGACGGTAGGCGGCAGGATGGGCTCGGGTTCTTCGGGGGTAGGATCCGGTTGGTGTAGGCGGGAAAGTCAAGTCAAGTCAAGTCACCTTTATTTATATAGCGCTTTTAACAATACAATATTGTGTCAAAGCAACTGAACAGCATAAATTAGGAAAATAGTGTCAATAATGCAAAATGACACTATTAACCAACAGTCATTTTTTCAGTTAAAGTCAGTTCATCATTGAATTCAGTGATGTGAACATTCAGCTCAGTTAAATAATATCTTTGCAATCATGTCAACGATATCGCTGGAAATGAAGTGTCCCCAACTAAGCAAACCAGAGGCGACAGCGTCAAGGAACCAAAACTCCATCGGTGACAGAATGGAGAAAAAACCTTGGGAGAAACCAGGCTCAGTCGGGGGGCCAGTTCTCCTCTGACCAGACGAACCAGCAGAACGGAAAAATCAATTTAAGACGTAATAAAACAGACGATGAACACTTTTAACAGCAATTATTTTATGATGCAATCAAGCTTATAGCAAAATGGGGTAGTTCTGTATGTTGTTTCATGTTTTGGCATCATCTGAGGTCCTCTGGGGGTTGCATCCTCTCTTCTCAGGTGTTCTGGATCCAGACTGAACTTGTGTAAATCCTAGTGGCAAAGACAGAGAACAATACCAACATAATTAGCTAGCTAGCTGTTCCACCACCAGCAAAATGGATTTGTGTAACCAAGACTCAAAAGAATAATAATGTGCATTTGATCAGATTTAACTGCAGTACAAGATTATGAGATGCTTTATTTGAATGCTTGGCCAAAGAGGTTTGTCTTTAATCTAGATTTAAACAGAGCGAGAGTGTGTCTGAACCCCGAACGTTATCAGGAACGCTATTCCCGAGTTTGGGAGCCAATGCGAAAAAGCTCTACCTCCTTTAGTGGACTTTGCTATCCTAGGTTCTACCAAAAGTCCAGAATTTTGCGACCTTAGGGAGCGTGATGGATTGTAGCGTGGTAGAAGACTAGTTAGGTACGCAGGAGCTAAACCATTAAGGGCCTTATAGGCAAGTAATAATATTTTGTAACTGATATGGAACTTAATAGGTAGCCGGTGCAGAGACTGTAAAATTGGCGTAATATGATCATATTTTCTTGACCTGGTAAGGACTCTAGCGCTGCATTTTGGACTACCTGTAGCTTTTTTATTGAAGATGCAGGACAGCCACCTAGCAGTGCATTACAATAGTCCAGTTTAGAGGTCATGAATGTATGAACTAGCTTTTCTGCATCAGAAATGGGTATCATGTTTCATAACTTGGCAATGATTCTATGATGGAAGAATGCTGTTTTGTAACATGGGAAATATGATTTTTCAAAAGACAAGTTGCTATCTAATATAACACCCAGATTTTTGACTGTAGAGGAAGTAACCGTACATCCGTCTAGTTGCAAATTGTAATCCAAGAGATTCGGTGTACTGTCTTTTGGTCCAATAACTAATATCTCTGTCTTATCCGAATTCAACAGAAGAAAATTATTGGTCATCCAATCTTTAAAATTAACACACTCTGTTAGCTTAGATAATTAAGTTTCATCTGTTCTTGTTGAGATATATAGTTGAGTATTATCAGCATAACAGTGGAAACTAATCTTGTATTTTCTAATAATATTACCAAGGGTTAACATGTATATTGAAAATAGCAGAGGACCTAGGACAGATCCTTGTGGCACTCCATATTTTACTGGTGATAATTGAGATGACTCCCCATTTAAATAAACAAAGTGGTAGCGATCAGACAGGTAGGATCTATTCTAAACCATCTTAAAGCCTGCCCTTGAATACCTGTATAATTTTGTAATCGATCTATGAGTATGTCATGATTTATAGTGTTGAACGCAGCACTAAGATAAAGTTAAACTAGCAATGAGATGCAGCCTTGGTTTGACGCAAGAAGCAAGTCATTTGTAAATTTAACAAGTGCAGTTTCTGTGCTATGGTGCGGCCTGAAACCTGACTGAAATTCTTCATAGAGATCATTTTTTTCAGGAAGGAGCGCAATTGAGCAGACACAACTTTTCTAAAATTTTAGACATAAAAGGAAGATTTGTGATGGGTCTGTAATTTGCCAGTTCACTAGGATCTGTTTGTTGTTTCTTAATAAGAGGCTTAATAACCTCCAGCTTAAATGGTTTTGGGATGTGACCTACTGATAACGACGAGTTAATAATATTGAGAATCGGTTCTTCTGCTACATGTAACAACTCTTTCAGTAATTTAGTGGGTACAGGATCTATCAGGCATGTTGTTGGTTTAGATGCAGTGATACTCTTCCTGTCCTATAGCTGTAAAGCACTGCAGTTTATCTTTTGTTGTGATGAATGAAGCTGAAGTATTATACGGTGTAGAATCTAAATTTTTTATTGTATTTCTGATGTTATCTATTTTGAAGAAATTCATAGAGTTATTACTTTTAAACTGTAAGGGAATATTTAGATCGGTTGGCGTCTGGTTATTTGTTAATCTAGCCTCTGTGCTAAATAAAAACCTAGGATTGATTTGGTTATTTTCTATGAGTTTATGTATATGCTCGGCCCTGGCAGCTTTTAGAGCCTGTCTATAGCTGGGGGGGACCATACAAAAACCCTGGGGGGGGTTTTTCACCAATCTAAAAACTTGTCCAAGTTAGTTTTTCTCCATTTTGCTCAAGACATAATGTTTTTTTTCTTGAGAGAATGGGTATTACTGTTGTACCATGGCGCATTACGTTTTTCTCTAACCTTTTTCAATTTGATGGGGAAACAGCTTCTAATGTATTAGAGAAGATAGTGCCCATGTTGCTAGTTATTTCGTCTAGTTATTTCGTCTAGTTAGTTACTTCGTACGTGTACACAGAGCAGTTGAGATAAATCAGGCAGGTTATTTGTGAATCTGTCTTTGGTGGCTGGAACAATAGTTCTGCCCTGACGATAACGCGGAGCCATATAGTTATTATCAGTAATATGCAGCATGCACGATATAAGGAAATGGTAAGTAACATCATCACTTTGAGGTACAATACCATTATCAGTAAGATCAATTCCTTGCGATATAATTAAATCTAGCGTATGAATAAAACGATGAGTGGGCCCGGTGACAATTTGCTTGACTCCAAAAGAGTTTATTAAACGCAAGTCCTAATGCATCATTTATATTATCAACATGAATGTTAAAATCTCCGACAATTAGTGCTTTATCAACAGTAACCAATAGGTCTGAGAGGAAATCTGCAAATTCTTTTAGGAAATCTGTTTATGGCCCTGGTGGTCTATACACAGTGGCCAGAGCAAGAGATACAATAGATTTCTTTTAGTGTAACATTAAGCATTAGTATTTCGCATGATTTAAACTTGTATCCTGTCTTCTGAGTAACATTGAAAATATCACTATATATTGTCGAACGACCAGTCTGACGGGGCTCATGCTAATAACAGCAGCTTGGTGGAGTAGACTCATTTAGAACAAAATAGTCTTTTGGTTTGAGCCAGGTTTCAGTCAAACAGAGTACATAAANGGTGATCTAAACCATCTTAAAGCCTGCCCCTGAATACCTGTATAGTTTTGTAATCGATATATGAGTATGTCATGATCTATAGTATCGAATGCAGCACTAAGATCAAGTAAACTAGCAATGAGACACAGCCTTGGTCTGATGCAAGAAGTATGTCATTTGCAATTTTAACAAGTGCAGTTTCTGTGCAATGATGTGGCCTGAAACCCGACTGAAATTCTTCATAGATAAAAATTTTTTGCAGGAAGGAGCACAATTGAACAGACACAACTTTTTCTAAAATTTTAGAAATAAAAGGAAGATTTGAGATGGGTCTGTATTTGCCAGTTCACTAGGATCTAGTTGTGATTTTAATAAGAGGCTTAATAACCGCCAGCCTGAATGGTTTTGGGACGTGACCTAAAGACAAAGACGAGTTAATAATATTGAGAAGCGGTTCTTATGCTACAGGTAACAAAACTCTTTCGGTAATTTAGTGGGTACAGGATCTAACAAGCATGTTGTTGGTTTAGATGCAGTGATACTCTTCCTGTCCTATAGCTGTAAAGCACTGCAGTTTATCTTTTGGTGCGATGAATGAAGCTAAAGTATTATACGCTGTAGAATCTACATTTGTTATTGTATTTCTGATGTTATCTATTTTATCAGTGAAGAAATTCATAAAGTCATTACTATTAAACTGTGAGGGAATATTTAGATCGGGTGGCGTCTGGTTATTTGTTAATCTAGCCTCTGTGCTAAATAAAAACCTTGGATTGTTTTGGTTGTTTTCTATGAGTTTGTGGATATGCTCGGCCCTGGCAGCTTTTAGAGCCTGTCTATAGCTGGACATACTGTTTTTCCACGCAATTCTAAAAACTTCCAAGTTAGTTTTTCTCCATTTGTGCTCAAGACTACGAGTTTTTTTCTTGAGAGAATGGGTATTACTGTTGTACCATGGCGCAGTACGTTTTTCTCTAACCTTTTTCAATTTGATGGGGGCAACAGCTTCTAATGTATTAGAGAAGATAGTGCCCATGTTGCTAGTTATTTCGTCTAGTTATTTCGTCTAGTTAGTTACTTCGTACGTGTACACAGAGCAGTTGAGATAAATCAGGCAGGTTATTTGTGAATCTGTCTTTGGTGGCTGGAACAATAGTTCTGCCCGGACGATAACGCGGAGCCATATAGTTAATACAGTAATACGCAGCATGCACGATACAAGGAAATGGTCAGTAACATCATCGCTTTGAGGTACGATATCTATATCAGTAAGATCAATTCCATGCGATATAATTAAATCTAGCGTATGATTAAAACAATGAGTGGGCCCGGTGACATTTTGCTTGACTCCAAAAGAGTTTATTAGGTCAGTAAATGCAAGTCCTAATGCATCATTTGTATTATCAACGTGAATATTAAAATCTCCGACAATTAGTGCTTTATCAACAGTAACCAATAGGTCTGAGAGGAAATCTGCAAATTCTTTTAGGAAATCTGTATATGGCCCTGATGGTCTATACACAGTAGCCAGAGCAAGAGATACGATAGATTTATTTTGCATATCTGACAGTGTAACATTAAGCATTAGTATTTCGAATGAGTTAAACCTGTATCCTGTCTTCTGAGTAACATTGAGAATATCACTATATATTGTTGCAACACCGCCACCACGACCAGTCTGACGGGGCTCATGCTTATAATAGTAGCTTGGTGGAGTAGACTCATTTAGACCAATATAATCATTAGGTTTTAGCCAGGTTTCAGTCAAGCAGAGTACATCAAAACGGCCTTCTCGGCCTTGAGGAACAGGTGGTGTTGGCGGAGGCGCTTGAGGACTTGGGTGACATGGTGACGGTGTGCTTCGAGCGTGCGTGAGTAAATGAGAATGTCGTCAATGTAGATGAGGACAAACCGGTTGAGCATGTCTCGGAAGATCTCGTTCATGAAGTTTTGGAATATGGAAGGTGAGTTGGAAAGCCTATAGGGCATGACCCGGTATTCATATTGCCCGGTGGGCGTGACAAAGGCTGTCTTCCATTCGTCACCCCGGCGAATGCGGATGAGGTTATATGCGCTCCTGAGATCCAGCTTGCTGAACACGCAGGCTCCGCGGAGTTCCTCCAAGGTGGCCGGGACCAGAGGAAGGGGATAGGCGAACTTCACCGTTTGGTCATTGAGGGCCCGGTAATCGATGCAAGGCCTCAGACCCCCATCTTTCTTGGCCACGAAGAAGAAGCTTGATGCTGCGGGTGAGGTGGATGGACGGATGAACCCCTGTTGTAAGGCTTCCTGCACGTACTCCTCCATGGCGGCTCTCTCCGGGATCGACCGGGGATAGACACGTCGTTTGGGTAATTGGGCCCCAGGCAGCAGGTCAATGGCACAGTCCCATGGCCGGTGAGGTGGTAGGTGAGTGGCAGCGAGCTTGCTGAACACGTCACGCCTGGTATTCGGGAGGAGGAGGAGTGATAGGCGCGGACTCCGGGCTTTCCACCGAGGTGGAACAGACAGGGAGGTCCTTCCGGTCGGAGATCGGTCTAGGCAAATCCCGGAGACACGCTTGTTTGCACTCCCCACTCCACGCGAGTATTTCTCCGGACCTCCAGGCGATGGTGGGCTGATGCTGGGCGAGCCAGGGGCATCCCAGGAAGATGTCCACGACGGCCTCCTCCAGCACCAGTAGAGAGATCCTTTCGGTGTGGAAACATCCAATCCATAGGGCGACTTCGGGTGTGCGGTGCCGCACCAGCCCCTTGCCCAACGGCTTTCCCTGGACAGCGGTGATCTGGTAGGTCGTGGAATTTTTGCAGCAGGAATTTGCCATCCGGCGAGACTACGGGAGGAGATGAAGTTCCCAGACGCTCCGGAGTCCACGAGGATTTTGACTGGAAAAGATTGGTTGTGATAAATTAGAAGAGCATTTATATGAGGAATGCCTGATACATCAGGAGTGATCTGGATAGTACTCACCGCTGGGCGTGGTGGACAAGTGGGGCAGGTGCGGAGCTGGTGCTCCTGGGATCCACAGTAGAGACATAGGCCATGGGTGAGTCTCCGAGATCGCTCTGAGGACGACAGGCGGTAGCTATCCGTGATCATGGGCTCAGGTGCTGGAGTGGAGAGGCTGGGCGAGGTAGCAGCAGCGGGTATCGCTTCCATACGGCACGCGGTGAGGTGCTGGGAGATGCGAACCCCCTTCTGGAGGAAACTGTCGAGGCCCACGGTGTCATCATAGATGGCCATCTGTTGACATAAGCCTGGGTTGAGGCCTCGGCGGAACACCGAGAGCAGGGCGGCCTCATTCCAGCCGCTGCTGGTGGCGAGTGTGCGGAAGCGCAGCACATACCCGTGGATGGATAACTCGGCTTGCCGCAGTTGAAAGAGCTCCTCATGCACCGTGACTTCCGTGGTCGATTGACCGAACACCTCCCGGAAGTGTTTAACAAAGCCCTCCAGTGAGTGAATCCACGGGCTCTGTGCCGTCCACAAGGCTTTGGCCCACTGCAAGGCTTGTCCCGACAGTAGTGAGATAATGAACGACACCTTGGCCCACTCGGTCACAAACAGGTGCGGTTGCATCTCCAGATAGAGGGAGCATTGCAGCAGGAACCCACTGCAGAGGGCTGCCTCACCCGAGAAGCTGGCTGGCCGGGCCATGGGACAGGCGGGTAGAGAGGTGGTGAAAGTCCGACTGGGTGAGGGTTCCGGTGAGGAGGTGCTCTGAGGATCCATTAGTTCGTGTTGTAATCCATTTAGTTTTGAGGGGCTGGTCTTCTGTCACAACCGGGACAAAGAGGCAGACAGGCAGGGTAACGTTAAGCAGAGAGTTTAATAACAGGAACTCAAGAGAGGCTTCCAATGGAAAAGAGTTCAACATAGGCAGTAAGGGAAGCAAACACAGTCTTATCTGGGTCGGCACTCCGGTCCTTTGGCTGAGAACTGAGGATTCCGAGGGGAACAGGCAGATTGGAAGGCGAGGAACCAGGACAGAAAAGCTTGCAACCTTGAGACCAGCCGATGAGTGAATGAGGTGACTGAGTATTTGAGTGGTGTGGTAAGTGGGTGCAGGTGTCCGTGATCAGTAATCAGGTGATTGTGAGCGGGTGTAGGAGGCTGATTCGGCTGGTGAGGCAGATGTTTCCGTGACATGCGCGAAGTCTGTGGCTTTGCAAATGACTGAATATCTTGTGTCTTTCATGTGGTCTAAAAATATTGGTTGCACAAAACAGACACCTACACAAATTTAGGTGCTAATGCAGTCATTGTTTCGTCTCATGAAATAAACACAGCATAGGACATAATATATGTAATGACTACATCTTAATATACCTGTCTGTTATATATTTATGCCTTACCGCCGCCATGTTCGAGAAGGTCCTGGCTGCAGCCTGCAGAACGGGGCGTGGCTACATGTATCATCCCACCCACAAATCATATAATTGGTTAATGACAAAGTAATGACGCCAGCGCCCTCAACAGGATTTCAGTCTACTTGTTCGTCGCTGCACTGGTGAGTAGATGAGCTATGTGTTTTGTCTAATTTGATTAATTGTAATGTTTGATTACAACATTACATTCATTATGTCATTAATGAGTGATTGTATAAGGAGATGTGAAATAGTTCAAATAAGATCGCCCTCGTCGTTCACTAGCGCAGTGGTTTCCAACATGGGACCCGTGCCCCTTTTAGCGCGGGAACTTGCATTCTTTTAGACAAAAAAATATGGATGTTTAAACAACTTTTCTTAGTTTCTAAGAATGGTTGAAATGTTTGGCAGCTAATAACAGGGTTTCTGTGGGGCATTGAAAAGCATAAATGTCTTTAAATGGATTAAATGTCATTAGATTTATTTGTACAGGCATTAACAAATTTTAGACGGTTTTGAAGAAAAACATTACCAGTTTATTTTGAACATAGCACTTTCATAATTAATCATTTTTTAATTAGCTGTCTTAAAATATGTACTTTGGTGTGATACACATGCAGATGTTTGGATTGGGACTGGTTTGTATACAGTCTATGATTGGGACATGGAGGAGTAAAACTTAGAGCAGAGAATGTACATTTCATAAAGTCAGAAAGAAATGGGGAAGTTCTAACGCTTTTGAGCAATTTCGGTCAAGAATGATTCTCATTTTATTACAATCAAGTAAATGATGCTGAAAATTCAGCTTTGAATCACAGGAATGAATTACATTTTAAAATATATTCACATAGAAAACAGTTATTTGTAATGTTTGTGCAGATGAAGCAGAGGATCCAAATACAGTTCAAAAGGATTTGTTAAACAAAAACACAAAGTAATCCAGACTTAGCCATTGCAAGACGAGACAAGGAGCGCACAAAACAGATCTTTGTCTGTTGTTGTCCTGTAAAGGCTAAGGCAACATGAGGGCTATTAGGCTTGTTCAAGATGAACTACACTAGCCTGTCACCGGCTGGAGAGAGTAGCCGCTTGCAGTCGGGGAGGAGACATCAAGTCAGACACTTTCTGATCCCGGTACTGACGCTCACACGGTGTTTGCATACTCTATCACAGAAAAAGTGAATTAAATGCAATATTTGAATATACACAGAAACGTTATTATGAGCAACAGAAACACTTCTTATATACTGCTTAATACAGCATCATCTGTTCAAGAATAAAGTTCAACATAAACATATAGGCTACGAACTACTAATAAAGTGCTTTTATCTGTGTTTTTTGATAAAAATGATTCAAGATAACAGTGCGACTACACTAAAAAAGCTTTTACTGTTATAAAAACAGATTTGTGAGCATTATTGTGATTGAATTATAAGAATAAACACACAACACACGTCGTGCTTGTCATCACAGAGTCTAACCAATGAGAATAAAGTGTGTCGTCATCAAGGCTTTCACAGCTGATTTTGAGGCTACTTCATTCAGGTCTCGTTTTGCTCTCGCAGTACTTTGGCACATTTGTTCATAAGGCGGCTGCAGCACTGATCGAAAAGGTTTGTTTTTTTTGGACAAATGTCTAACCAGAATGCATTGCTTTTGTCAGGCGGCAGCCGATCGTTGCGGAGCTACATTAAGTCGAACAAGCCTATTTATATCAAACAAAGAGGGTCACATGACAAGAACCTACCAAAGAAAAACAAGACACATGACTCAGACAACCAATGAGAGCATGACACATACACAAGGTAGGAATAGATAAGGATCAAGGGAATCAAATGACTATGACAAAATAAGAGACATGAAAACAATGAACATGAAACAAAACCCCAAAACAGACATGGCATTACTTTAATGTCTTCCAAGAGGATTTATTTTACCACTGATTGGCCAACGCAGAAGTTATTTCACCAATTAGAAGCTTGGCTGAAAGCAGCACCAGCGCAACCTGTGGGCGGGACTTATCAATGTGCCGCTACTATTGGCTCTTAGGGAAGTCTGTCACTTCAGTGAGATCAATGATTTGATGAAGCTTTTTTCCCTTCTGGACCACTCCATTTTCCTTTAATTTACTTTCTTATACTTTTAAACTATAAATACTTATATATTTTTAACTTCTTACTGGCTGCCTGGGTTACCTGGGCTAAAAAGTCTTAATTAACTCAGCAAAAAAGAGTGGGAAACTCCTGCCAACTAAATAAAATTTAGCTAAAGGCTGATTATTTCTGTTTTAATTTGATATATCGGGGTCTTTTATGCATTTTATGTACCTTTTCGCAAAATTAAAGTAGTCGAATTATGTTGTTAAAGTTTGAGAAATAGATTGTTCCTGTTTATCTGATGGTTTTCAGTAAAAAAAATTAATAGATAAATAAAAAGATTTCATAACTGCATGTGTTGTTTTTCTTTGCATGTCCCAGCATTATTAGCACGTTTAAATAAGAACACTATATTAATGACCTAAACTAAAATGAACAAAAACATTTTTTATTAACTAGCATCAGCATAGATTAATAAATGCTATAAAATATATTATTCATTGTTAGTTCCTGTTACTTAATGCATTAACTAATGTTATCAAATGAAACCTTACTGCCCTCTTGCTGAGAAATGGTATTTGCACATTGTCGTTTACAGCACGTGGGGTGCACAACTAAATAAAATCAAACTTTCTGAGTAGCTGTTCTGAGTAGCTGAGTAGCTTATAGTGCCGAATAAGATGACTGAATCTACATTGCTGTATTCTGAAATCATTTGTTGCATCCATAATAATGGTTTGAATTTAAGTATATTAATCACATTACTGTAGGCATGAACAAAAATGTTTTACACCTGTAAAAACATACATTTTCCTCAAAACATATACTTCACAGACACTGCAGAGTAGTTACAGTTGAAGTTACAATATTGCAATTAAAGTGTACTTACAAAAGTGTACTTACAATGTACAACTAACATATACAAGACAAGTACACTATTATAACTACAGACTGAAGATGCAGGTACTTTAAATGTAAGTACAATTAAAGAACATGAAGGTACAGCGTAAGTACACTGTATTAAGTGCTTAATGTGTCATGTAAGTTCCTAGTTGTTAAGGACACCTAATATAAAGTGGGACAAACAAGAGAGTAGCCTAGTGTTTTAGTTTGCCCTCCTCCCCCTGGATACAGCAGTGTCACAGTGAGGGTTACATTCTGAGTGGAGGATGTGTTTATCAAACTGAAACTAAGCTTTAGCCTGCACTCATTCACCTCGGCTGAAGTTCCTCTGTCATCGACAAACATGGAGCTCTATCTGGCCATTCTTACCCTCACTGCTTTTCTCTCAGCTGATGCTCAGTGTAAGTTCATTATTTGCATATTAACATATTTACACAGATTTTGAATATGAAAAGCCTGTACACGGATGTAATATTTTCACGAAGAACACTAATTCCAAAAGTTTGGCATCAGTACAATTTTTTATGTTTTATTTTTTTTTAAAAAGAAGTTATGCTCATCAAGGCTGCAATTATTTGATAAAAACTTCTATTTTAATATATTGTAAACTGTAATTTATTTCTGTGATGCGCAGCTGTATTTTCAGCATCATTACTGCAGTCTTCAGTGTCACATGATCTTCAGAAATCATTCTGATCCACCTTATTCTTCAATGCAGAAGTAAGTTTATGTGTGAGAGAGGTTCAGTAGCCGCTGTAGGGAAATAACCAGAACAATAACCACGTGCAGTAAAACTCTTGCACTGCAAACCAGTGTATTCATAATTAAGACAATACATAATAATATAAAATTATTAACAAAATAATATGGTAAGACACAGCAATTCTCAATATCAAGCAGCAAAACGAGTGGTATTGTAAAAATAGCGGGACATGGATGACACCAGAAGCAAGACACATTACATTTACAAATGTCTGCGCTCGCTCTTATGGGAAGAAAGAGCTGGATATGCTGATTTATTGATGTTTATTTATGTTGATTGCTGTTTAATATTTTAATGAAACCTGTGGTACTTTCTAAGTCTAAAAGCATTTATTCAAAATAGTAATCTTTCCTAACTGTGCAAATCTTTAATATCACTTTTTATTAATCCAACTCATTCTTGCTGAATAAAAATGTATACATTTATTTAAAAAAGAAAATAGTAAAATGAATTCGCCCCAACTTTTTGACGGTGTGGTGTGTTCATTGTTACAAAAGATTTCTAAATGCCCTTTTTGGCAACACTTTATTTTAAAGTGTCCTTGTTACATGTATTTACGATTATAATAATAAATAAAAAAGCATAATTACATGCGTACCCCTAATCATATCACTAATCTTAACAATATAGTAAGTGCATGTAGTTTATTATTATTACTCAGTACTTAATTGTATAATTAGACTGTAACAAGGACACCTTAAAATAAAGTGTAACCCTGTTGTATATTTACTTCACTCACCATGTTAGGTTAACTAGTCATCAGCTGTTTGACTGGTCAGTGGTTGACTATAAGTGGTCATTTAGCATATTGGGTGTTAACAACACCTGTATAGAACATCTTCACATTTAGAAACAGCTGGTGCTTTAGAGAATTGCCAAAAAAAAAAAAAGGTTTTGTGTTAATTCCCAAAACACATTAGTTATATCTGATATGCAGTTAATTTGTCTGGGACTCTGTGAGTTTCTCATTTATCTGTTGATGCTTCTTCCGTTTCAGTAGAGCATAAGGATTTCTCAATCACTGGATATTCTGAAACAGAGAAAGAGTCTATGACTGGATCTGACGGAGAGGAGGTGTGGCATGCTGACTTTAATCAGAAGACAGGAGTAGTTACATTACCTGATTTTGCAGATCCTATGAGCTTTCCAGGATATTATGAAGAAAGTGTTGCAGAGCAAGAAGTATGCAAACAAAACCTGGCTGTACTCATTAAAGCTTACGAGAGCCCACCAGAGGAATTGGGTACGACATGAATTTGCACTGTGAAGCTTTTTTAAAGTAGAGTTTTACAGTAATGCATTTCTTTAACAGAAATTAAATGATTTTAATAACTACATGTTATGCATTCAGTGTATTCAATATTTTGGTTAACCATGAGTTTTGACTTGCAATTGTATTAAACATGTATGATATCAGTGTTCTTATGCACGCATTTCATTTGAATGAGGTCAGATGTACTGCTGCAGAGTTCAACACAGTTATGTGTGTTCACAGACCCTCCTGAGACGTTCATCTATTCGAGGAACGATGTGCAGCTGGCTGTTGAAAACACGCTCATCTGTCACGTGACGGGCTTCTTTCTTCCACCTGTCAGCGTCTCATGGGCTAAGAACAATGTGATTGTGACAGAAGACGTGAGTCTGAGTCAGTACCGGCCGAGGAGCGACGGATCCTTCCACGTGTTCTCTTCCCTGAAGATCACTCCTGAAGATGGAGATGTTTACAGCTGCACAGTGAACCACCAAGCGCTCCAGGGCCAAAAATAAAACCCGCCCTCTACTTGATATTCGTTTCCATACATCACCATACTGAAATAAAGTCGGCAGCAGCTTCCGGTTCACACAGACTTTAAAATATTCTAGCTGAGCCCCAGTGTTAGTGTTACGTCCATAGGGACGTATATTTATTTGTAATACCATTATTGTTCTTGAATTTGTTTCATTGTTGTTAACAAAGGTGTGGACATGTTTGTTTTTGCTCTGTCTCTCTCTGCTGTGCCTCAGGGCAAATCGCCACCACCTGTAGCTCGTTTGTAAGAGCGTGCCCAAGAGGATATTGAGTTTGCTCGGAGACACACTTCTCCCCTGCTCCAGACTGAACTTTGTGCTTGTTTTTCATGCAGAGACAATGGTTGTGTATTAGCAGTGTCTAATTGAGTTTCAGCATGCACAGTTAATGGATATTGTTGCAGGTTGAGATTGAGCAAAAAGTCTTGTGGCTCTTTTGTCTCGAGTGATTTTAAATACTAGCCTGTGTGTTAAGATGGATGCTGTAGGGGGAGAGTGCCTTTTTCTTTTTATACTGCTTTTTGCCTCTGTTTTTGTACAGCAAGGGAGGTGAGGGAAGTTGGCTGTTCATTTATTTTATTTTCTTTATGGTTAGTTAGAGCTCCTTCTTAAATTAGTTAGTGAACTATTTTGTTTGTTATTTTAGGCTTTGCTTTTCCCTGAGCCTTTGCTCCCATTGTTCTTTTCTGTCTTGTAAATAAAGTTTATTTCTGTTTTAATAATATATATATATATATATATATCAACTGGTGTCATCTTCACTCTGGGCCAGAGGATTGAAGTGTGTTCTCGCTTTTCATTTCCTCAATACTTTTTTTTCTTCTTCTCTTTGTTACTTCCCCTTCTGACCCCTGGACGCTCGGGGGAACGTAACAAGTGGGGGTTCGTCCCATACTTTTTTCAAATTTAGTTGTTGTGGTGAGTAGCATGTTTTGGCCTTTTGTGTGGGGAGGAAGGTCTCTGTGGTGATAGAAATGGAGTTTGACCCTTGAGGATGGAGAACGTCCTGTAGTTCCAGCAGAGGCCGTGACAGAGGACATTCTTCCTGATACAGATATTGTTGAGAATGACGATCATGATCCGTTCCTGGCCATTCGTTTAAAAGAACTAAACCACACGTCTAGATTTGCAAGCTGGGGAGATGAGCAGGAAACCTGTTCCTGTTCCCACTGCCTCTCCTATTCTGCCTGTTAATTCAAGTGTTGATCAGGAAAACCTTGAGTTTGACATTAGTAAGTATATCAAACTCGTACCTCCTTTTTGTGAGTCTGAGGTCGATGCTTACTTTAGGGTCTTTCTCACCGCTTTAGTTCCAGAACTAAATGTACAGTGCTAAAGTACTGGGACGATTTTGCGCGAACTATTTCCCAGTACCATTTAAAGGGTTGGGGGCAGTCGGCACCTACATGTGTGACTAGGAAGTGACGTAAGCCTTTCTACAGCGACGTCATTTGTGCGCGGGCGTTCAACAACAGAACAAAGAAGAACAACAGTACCAACAGGAGGATGGAGGCCGCGTGATCGTACGTGTTTTTGGTATGTGTCTCGCGTTTTCAGCAATCAGGGGACCAATGGTAAAGTCTACGTAACGGAAAGCGATTGAAAAACGGAAATAGGACTCTAATCTCCAACACAACGGGCCGTGCTACATGTTGCTACAAGTGCCGGCCTTCAGCGTCCGTCCATCTATCGCTGTTCCCCATACTTGCAAAATAAGTTGACACAAAGTTTACAGTATGTTTACACAGCGTTTTAAATCATGGCATGTGAGGGGCGTTTTCATACTCGTTTGGCCAATCAGTGTCTACTTACGTCAAGATTAGTATCAGTTGTGCTGGTTAGACCCTGCTCATTTGGTTCTCGAAACAGGAAGTCCGGTACTAAAATCGCACCCAGTTCCGGCGGTGCGAACACGCCAAAAAGTGGGTAGTTCCACAATTAGTTCTGGTACTATGAAAAGGTTCCAGTAGTGCGAAAGGCCCTTTTGTTGCTTTTAAGCTGGTAGCAGGTAAGTGTCGCTGGTCGAAGGACATGTGCGCATTGTTCCTGCAATGCAGTCTGACAGGCAAAGCTCAAGAAACTTGCACGGCATTGCCAATTGAGCGAAATTTTGATTATGACATTGTTAAAGTCGCTGTTCTCAGGGCATGCAAATTGTTTTTTTAAGGAGACCATTATTTTCGATTTGATTTGATTCAATGCAATGCAATTAATGGAAAAATTAGGATGCTATGCAATTCCACATTATCTGCACTGACAATGTGTCTGCGCTTCAAGTGTGTTGTTAAATTAGTCGTACTGCATGTATATTTTATAGCAGCATGACATATTTTACAAATTGCAAGGGTTTTATCAAAATCTCCATATCTTATAAAACCCAAAGTTATTCCAAACACTGGATTTGCAGTTATTTGGTGGAAGATGCAGCAATACCTCTGCCATGTTAATATATGATCTATGTGACTCTCAGGACACGCCTCAGTCTCTGTAGTGTTGAGATGCATCATATTCACGCAGCAGCAGCGGGGATGAGAGAACGTGCTTGAGAAACGGCTTCGAGAGGAGAAATCAATCTACGTAGAAAATACTATATAATAATTACATATAAATAAACTAGTTTTTACCGATACAAATGTTAAAAACAGTGCATCGCCATACAAATGCCGACTTGTATCCAATCCCTTATAGGTATGTCTGGGCTGTTTTAAATATTTAAGAAAATAATTAATGTATTATAGTTATTATGAGTTGTTTGGGTTGGGGGTAAATTAAACACGATCCGCGGTGATGTCATAATCATGTTACATTGTGGTCTATGGATCGGCCTGCAGTGTGCATATGAAACACTCACTTTCTCAGTCAAAATCGAGGGGTCGAGGGTCTGTCCATATAAACTTCCCTCGTCCACTTCACGAAGAGTAACACTTCAGAATGGCAGCAGGATTCACCTGAGAGTAAGTGCTTAGGGAAGTTCACGAGTGTGTGTCTAAAAGGGAAGTGGTAGTTATAAAATGAAAGCAGGATATTACTTGGCAACACGTGACACATAAGTAAACCATGTCTGATTGGACAGTTGTTTTAGACCCTTATGACTTGATCATGAACAGAGTATTGTCTGCTCTCAGTTGTGATAGAGCGAGTGAACATGTCCGTGCCAAAGCTCTGGAGTCTCCATCACATTCTCCTGCTGTCTGTATTCACCGGCGCAGGTGAGAGAAATGGGCGTAATAGTAGTAGTAGGTGAGAGAAATTTAGTAATAGTAGTAGTGCTGGTGAGGATATATTGGTGTTTTTGGTATTTAACAGTGCTGGTAAAATTGAACAGCGACCTTTTCTTAAACGCTGTTAGTTATGATGGTTCTGTTAGTGGACCCTCCAGTGTAGTAAAGTAGAGGTACATATATTTTAATAATATGAACGTGACATGTTGATTTAGAAAGGACATCCCATTAATAACAACAACTGGCTGATGTGTTCAAGTGCTTGTGTTTTTGTTTGATTGTTTTTCAGCTAATGGATATTATAACTACCGTTGGCCACAGTGCATCTACAGCTCCAGTGATTTCAGTGACATGGTGTTCTTGGATGGCTATTACTTCAATAAATATCTGTACGTACAGTTCAACAGCACTGTGGGGGAGTTTGTGGGGTTTACTGAGTTTGGAGTGAGAACTGCAGAGATGTGGAACAAAGATCCAACAATCATACAGCAATTAAAGGCTGAAGTTGAAACATTCTGTAAACCTAATGCTGAACTGTTCAAAACAGCTATCCATGATAAAGCAGGTATGTGACTCAAGACTCACACAGAGCTCTTCATTTAAACAGTTATATAATTTTTAAAGGAAAATATTTATCTAATATCAAGCACATTTTAAATGGTGTAATGGTAATGTTTATTGTAAGATGTAATTGTGCTCCTCCTGGTTCAGTGGCTCCAGTTGTGAAGCTGAGTTTAGTGAAGCAGGGAGACAGCAGACATCCATCGCTGCTGATGTGCAGTGCGTATGACTTCTACCCTGAGCAAATCAGTGTGTCCTGGCTGAGGGACGGTGTAGTGGTGACTTCTGACGTGACCTCCACTGACAAGATGCCTAACGGAGACTGGTACCACCAGATTCACACTCAGCTGGAGTACACTCCCAAAGCTGGAGAGAAGATCTCCTGTATGGTGGAGCATGCTGGCTTCACCAAACCCATGATCTATGACTGGAGTAAGAGAGAGGACTCTGACATACCAATATATTGCATTCATCACACAATAAGAGAAAATATGGAAACTGTCCAGATGTTAAATCTCATCCTGCTAAACAAAAAAACAATAAATGACAGTAAGACAGTAAATGCTGTGATAATAGAGTGATGTGTGTTCCTCACAGACCCTCCTCTGCCTGAGTTTGAGTGGAATACACCGCTGTTATTCACTGCTGGGGCTGCTGGACTGATGCTGGGAATCATCATGGCAGCTGCTGGATTCATTTACTACAAGTCAACATCAACAGGTCTGTGAGTTACGGAACAACACTATACATGTCATGGCATGCTATTTTTAAGCTAATTACTTTTCTTATTTTGATAGATGAGATCCTAGTACTTCATTAATGGTGGTGAGTTTTACATTCCATTCGGATTACCTTATTTCTGTGTGATCAAACATATTAATGAATTACTGAACAATCCACCCCATTAACATGAATAATAATCAGACTGAATAGCAGGTCCTCATCCAGACTGAAAGACGCCTCATCATGGAGAAACACACTCTTCATGACACAAAATAACAATCATGATGCAGATAGAAGCTCAGCATCATATCTGATGTGTTACAGCTAATATTTCAGCATCATTATGCAGTATTGACAGTGATGATGCTTGAAGTTTGTTTGCTCTGGGAAATTCACAGGTATATAGTTCATTTGTTTAGCTGTGTAAACAACTCAGTAAATGGTGTTTTCTGTGCTGTGTTACTGATCTAGCTGATACCAATTTGTGGCTAATCGAGATATCATGAGTGCAGTATTACGGTATTATAGAGTATTGTTTACTGTGCTTGGAAAAATGGAACAAACTGTTTTGTCTAAAACTTGTTTAAAAAGCTACAATTGTTTTCGGACAGTGTATGGGACATCATACGTGGCTACACATCATGTAACCCTTTCACTTTCTACTTGGGGCCAAGTCTGTGGAACAAAAGTAGATGACAGCGAAACATCAGTATTCTGTGTGCTGAGAATAAAACATTGTGACATTCTCTAATTATATTCAGTTATTTGTATTATCTTAGGCTTTATATTCTGTGTCTATATGTTTTAAATTGTTGGATTTTTTTTTTTTTGTGGACTTTCAAGATGGTTTTTCTTTCTTTTTTGCGAAGTCAGTGACATTCATTAATGTGACTTCTCTGTCCCTCACAGTCAGACATAGAGCAAAATATTGTGTCAGGGGAAGGTCTTTAAACTCAAATCAAGAAATTAAGTACTGTCTAAAGGTGCTTTTGAACCATTTTGCATGAAGAATGACGAAAACTTGTCTGAGCCTGAGCACAGCTCCTATGGAGTTCTGAACGGCCAATCGCCGTTGGTTCATAAATTATCATACGTAGAGAGTTCTAATATTTAATTTGCATGATTGGTTTTACACAGCATTATTCATCTAAAGTGGATGGTGGTTTTACAGAGGGGATGCTTCTTGTCAATTTTTTCAACAATTTGAGCCCTGTACAGAATAACTCGGGTTTTGCTGTGTGTGAGGCTCAGGGCAGTGGGCTCAAACTCAGCTGCAGAGTTTAGCTCCAGCCCTGCTGCAACACACAGACCTGTAGTTTTCAGTATTCCTGAAGCCCTGTATTAGTCCACTGTATTGTGACCCTCCAGGAACTGAGTTTGACACCCCTGTCTTAGGACTTTTCCAAACTGCTTCAACTTGAGTGTTACTTTGACACGTTGATTAGGGTTGGCACCAGGGCTCTCAAGTTATAGCAACATTTTGGAGTGAGATTAGCGGAGGGGCCACTCAAATATTTGCAGCACCCAATTCTCTCAAGTTTTCAATAGCAGTTCAATTTGACCTATTGTTCATAATTGATCGGAACAAATAGAAATGATAACAACTGGTAAATCTGATAAAAAATGTAAAAAGGTTTATGTATTTCAAAAATACAAATGTATCAGGGAAAAAAAATAAATAAATTTGTTCAACCCACCATGGGGAACGCACTCTCTGCTGTGGGGTGGAGAAGTCCCAGTACTTTAAGTGGGAGTCCCCTATCCCTGTCATCAAAATGTGCAACAAACACTAATGACAAAAAAAACAACAACATTATAAGCTGAAATATGTACTCTCTCCTCATCACGGAATGCCAGGAATACCAAGGTAAGATCCAGTTGCAGTTTTTATTGAAAGTACAAAATAATCAAAACAAACAAAACCAGGCAAAAGGTAATCCAAAACGCAAGGAACAGATACGATCAACATGAGATTACAAATAAAATAGCAGCAATGACGCCAGAGTGAGCAAGGTATATTAGCTGGTATAATGAAGTTAATGGACTAACGGTGAATGATCGTAAAATAATAAAATGTGCTAATCTTCAACAGAATGACAGACAAGGACTATGGAAATTGAGTTCACAGCATGCACCAACAAAACAGGAGACGCCCTCAAGTGCCATTCCAGTGGACCACCACCAGACCGTGAATTCACTCTCTCCTCTCTCTCACACACACACACACACACACACACACACCCACCACACACCACACACACACACACAGCTTGACATACATCCGCAGAGAAAGTTCTGCAATCCAACTGTATGTGTACAGTATGCACATAGTGCATAGAGCACTGCTGTTCAGTTGGCTCGTTTGGGGCCAAATGTCTTTTTATTTTTTATGCTTTTTAAATAATTTCTAAAACATCTTATTTTATTTGGATGAGTTGGTCTGTCTTTTATCAGTTTAACCATTGTTATAATCAGGTGGGCTAGTACTTTCCTGAGTTTCGGGTAGCCAACTAATTTAAAGGGGTGGTTGATTGCGATTTCACTTTTTTAACGTTAGTGTGTAATGTTGCAGTTTGAGCATAAAAAAGATCTGCAAAATTACGGAGAGGCGAAAGTTCAACAGCAAACGTAGATAAGATCGTGCCTTTTAAAATTCTGGCAGTTGAATGCCTACAAAAACGGCTGGTAAGACTACACGAGTAACTTCACGGGTTTGTGACAATCACAAACCCTGCCTCCGTGAGACCTGCCTCCTGGACATGCAGCAAAGGCCATGCTGTGCTGCTTTAGAGAAGAGGAAGAGAAAACTAGGGGTGCATGTAAAAATCTATTCATATATGAATCGCGATTCTGTCTTCTAATGATTCTAATGGATTCACAAGTTTCAAAATGAATGTTCTAAAGCAGCGGTTCTTATTACTGTTCCTCGCGTCCCCCTGCTCTATACACTATCGCATCTATCTATCCTATCTATCTATCTATCTTCTATCTACGTATCTATCCTCCTCTCTCTCCTCCACGCTCTCTCTCCTCCATTCAGCGTCCGGGCTCCAACCAATGGGATACTGTTTCAAGTAACACTATTTCACATAGCATGATTTGAAAGCTTTTTTAAAATCAATACACGATTCAATATTTTTCTCTTTTGTTGCCCCTTTAGATTTTTTTTTGAGTAAGCGTGGAGAGAATAGATGTGGTCAGATGTACGTTGTTTTGGTAAAAAGCCAATTAGTGATTTATTTAGGATGTTGTGTCTTGTGAGGAATGTCACTATGCGGCTGTTTATTATATTGCAGAAAAGCTTTGCTAGGCTACTGCCCACACTAATGCCGCGGTAATTACTGGGATCGAATTTATCTCCTTTTTTGTATATAGGTGTGATCAGTCCTTCAGACCAGGCCTCAGGGAAGTCACCAGACGATAAGATCAGATTGAATCATTTTGCTAGAGCTTGAATTATGTAAGGGCTGCTGATTTTGAGCATTTCATTGCTGATGTTGTCCACATGCCTTCTTTCATTTGAGATGTTTAATGTGCTCTGTTGTTTCTGATGTTGTTATAATCATGTCCAGTGGGTTTTGGTAATTGTTTATTGTTTTCTTCAAATCTTCTTGTTTTCTCTTTGTTTTAGTTTGGGGCTGGTTGAGGTCTGTTTCTAGTTTTTGGTGAAGAGTTTTAAAGTAAGACCTCCAGACTATGGAGTAATGTGTCTGATTTGGGGCTTTCAAATTTTTTAAAGAGATTCCAGAAATTGTTTTGGTCTATTGATTCATCGATTTAATCAATTTTAGCTTCATAATATTGATCTCTTTTGTTGCAAATGAGCTTTTTATAATTTTTCAAACAGTTGGAGTAGGTGAGCCGTAGCGTCTGATTGGCCGGTTCTTTATGCTTTTTGTTAGCAAGCCGTCGAAGGTCTTTTCTGAGACAATTGCCTTCCTTATCAAACCACATATTCTTTTTTATTTTTTGTTTGTTTATTCTATGTTTGTTTTGTTGTTTAATATTAGATATAGTGGCCAAAGTTTGAAATATATAATTAAGATTGGATGTTGCTGATTTTATCCCGTTAGTATCTGGAGTGAAATCTGTGGACATAAAGTCGTCCAGCATTTTTAGCATTGCAGAGCTGCTCATGTTTTCTTTGAATTGTTCCGTGTTAGATTGGTTCCAGCTGAGTTTTGGTTTTAAGGGGAAGAGTTTGTCATGTTTGAGGGGAGTTCTGACCTGGTCACAGGACTGTTTCAGGTAAAGGACTGTTTGGCAGTGGTCAGAAATGGGAAGTTGAGGTCTAACTGTAAAGGCATTAATCAAATCTGGGTCAATGTCTATAATTGAATAATGGACTACACTGGCTCCTAATCTGGAGCAGTAACTAAATCTACCAAAGGGATCTTCCTTGGTTCTGCCATTTATGATATACAGCCCTAGACCTTTACAAAGCTTTAATATCTGCTTCCCGTTTATGTTGATTACATTGTCACAGCTGGTTCTCGGAGTAATGACTGGTGTTGACTGGGACATGATGTCCCCAAATATGTGACCATTATCTGTGGTATTTACATAATCAATTTCTCTCCCAGTCCTTGCATTTAGGTCACCACATATGAGAATATTTCCTTTGGATTGAAAGTGTAGGATGTCTCTTTGCAGCTGGAGAAAGCACTCTTCTTGGTAGTAGGGAGAATCATGAGGTGGTGTATAAATAGCACAGAGGTAAAGATTGCTCTGTGGCAGGATAAATTTTACTTCAAGCCAAATCAGTGAATTTTCAGTTTTGACAGTTTTAATCAGGTGTTTTAGATGATCTTTGTGCCATATAAGTATGCCACCTGAATCACGACCACATTTTATTTGGTTTTTTTTTTAGTGAGGGCACAGTGATTTCTCTGTATCCTCTTGGACAGTGCAAGGTCTCATTACTCCGATACCATGTCTCATTAAATATAGCAGTGTCTATGTCTTTTATATTACTAAGTAAGTCTTGGTCTGCAGTCTTGTCTCCAAAAGATGAAGAGTGCAAACCCTGTATATTCCAACAGCTAATTCTAAACGATTTCATAGATAAGATACAGTAAAGTGTGTGAAGGTATTACTCTTGTAATGAAATTAACTATTTATTTTTATTTTGTAAGGGAATTAATTATTATTATTAATTCAATTTTTGAGAGGATTAGGATCTGAAGAGCCTAATTCAACCTGATTAGAACTGATTTCATATTTGATAGTTTACACTTTATCAACTGTTCGTCCAGCGAGACGTTAACGTCCGTGTATCTTAACAATTTGAATATTTGTATTATCCCTGGCCACAGGTTAATACATGCTTTTGATAAGTTATAAGCTACGAGCTAGGTAACGTGATCTGGGCAAGGTTTAACTTTAAATTCACGACACAAGACAATACTTCTTTATAAATGAAACAAGAATTTATTGGCTATTCTAGATTACATTAAACTAAGCTAAACACACACACACACACACAACACACAACAGGTTCAGGAAAATGAGTTAACAGAGTTAATGAAGTTCGCCGTTTAACACTCGTTTTCCACGAGTTCTTTAAATTCAACCTGAGAAAATCAAAAAGCATAGATTTGTCTTACGTTTACTGCTTAATTAGTTCAGCACCGATTTCAGCAGAGAGAAGACCTTGGCTGCGTCCGAAACTGCCTACTTCTCTACTATATAGTAGGGGAAAAGCAGTAGCAGTAGGCGAGCGAATAAGTATGTCCGAATCCTCAGTATTCATAAAAGAGTAGTCGAGAATTACCTGGGTGACGTACTAATTCTCGCGAGATTCAGACACGCGTCTAGTTAAAGTGTGTCCGAAACCGCCTACTTCTCTACTATATAGTAGGGGAAAAGCAGTAGGCGAGCGAATAAGTATGTCAGAATCCTCAGTATTCATAAAAGAGTAGGCGAGAATTACCTGGGTGACGTACTAATTCTCGCGAGATTCGGACACCCGTCTACTTAACGTGCGTCCGAAACCGCCTACTTCTCTACTATATAGTAGGGGAAAAGCAGTAGGCGAGCGAATAAGTATGTCTGAATCCTCAGTATTCATAAAAGAGTAGGCGAGAATTACCTGGGTGACGTACTAATTCTCGCGAGATTCGGAGACACGTCTACTTAAAGTGCGTCCGAAACCGCCTACTTCTCTACTATATAGTAGGCGAAAAGCAGTAGGTGAGCGAATAAGTATGTCCGAAACCTCAGTATTCATAAAAGAGTAGTCGAGAATTACCTGGGTGACGTACTAATTCTCGCGAGATTCGGACACGCGTCTACTTAAAGTGCGTCCGAAACCGCCTACTTCTCTACTATATAGTAGGCGAAAAGCAGTAGGCGAGCGAATAAGTATGTCCGAATCCTCAGTATTCATAAAAGAGTAGTCGAGAATTACCTGGGTGACGTACTAATTCTCGCGAGATTCGGAGACACGTCTACTTAAAGTGCGTCCGAAACCGCCTAATTCTCTACTATATAGTAGGCGAAAAGCAGTAGGTGAGCGAATAAGTATGTCCGAAACCTCAGTATTCATAAAAGAGTAGGCGAGAATTACCTGGGTGACGTACTAATTCTCGCGAGATTCGGACACGCGTCTACTTAAAGTGCGTCCGAAACCGCCTACTTCTCTACTATATAGTAGGAGAAAAGCAGTAGCCGAGCGAATAAGTATGTCAGAATCCTCAGTATTCATAAAAGAGTAGGCGAGAATTACCTGGGTGACGTACTAATTCTCGCGAGATTCGGACACGCGTCTACTTAAAGTGCGTCCAAAACCGCCTACTTCTCTACTATATAGAAGGAGAAAAGAGTATGTGAAGAAAGTAGTATGTCCGAAACCTCAGTATTCATAAAAGAGTAGGCGAGAATTACCTGGGTGATGTACTAATTCTCGCGAGATTCGGACACGCGTCTACTTAAAGTGCATCCGAAACCATCTACTTCTCTATTATATAGTAGGGGAAAAGCAGTAGCCGAGCGAATAAGTATGTCCGAATCCTCAGTATTCATAAAAGAGTAGGCGAGAATTACCTGGGTGGAGTACTAATTCTCGCGAGATTCGGACACGCGTCTACTTAAAGTGCGTCTGAAACCGCCTTCTTCTCTACTAATGTAGGCGAAAAGCAGTAGCCGACGAATAAAAGTATGCCGGACTCAGGATTAATAAAAGAGTAGGCGCGAATACATGGGGACGTTTTCCAAAATACAGCATTTGTACTTAGATTTATTCAGCACGTGTGAAACGCTTGATTCATTTCATAGCTAAACTGACTGAGGTTTACTGGTGCATCTCGACATGTCCAGGTCACATCTCCAGATTCATGATAGTAAAGCACATTGTCCACATAATCCTAATTTACATTTCACTAATGAATATGGATGTTTTACATTTGCAGGTTTTTTTTTTCTGTAGATCCCCACCAATTTTGTATGTCTCCCTTAATGGACACACCAGATGATTTATACCCAATAAATTCAGAACCCTGTATATATTCATATGGGATTTTTGACAAGGTCCTTCCTGTTTCACTAACATACAGTTTCAATTTTTAATTTTTCCTGGTTTCTAGCGCTCTGCTCATGCAGGTTGCTCTGTGTGCATGATCGGACAGGAAATTTAGAAGATTTCCACTAAGGAAAGTTATTGAGAGAGAGGGCTAGGCCATAGAGACGGGAGAGGAAGGCAGAGACTTTTGACAAAATGCTATTTTCACAACTGTGAGCCAGAAACACATGTGGAAACAATCAGATGTGAAACTCTTCCTGATAACATCATCAGAGTGCCTCGCCATGTTCTTCAACGTCCGCGTATTCACAGGGTGGAATAACAAAGAATACACTTTCATACCTGCAATAGGGAAAATATACTAAGAAATAGTTTGATTCTGCAGTTGAAGAGAATTCTGTTGGGAAGTTAGCAAACACACACAACACACACCCACACACACTGACACCAGACACACACACACAGACAAGCTATTTCCAGACCATTACTGCAGCCGTTCCCAGTGTGTTTTTTTTCTGCTGCTCTGCATTAGAAACAGAGACAGCGGAGGTGAAATTAGTTGAAGGGTGAGAAAGTAAAAGAGGCTCTTTACTGCACATTTTGCAAAATATGTCAAAAGTATAAATATGTTCAGACTGTAATACAATCTTGCTACTCACTGAATGCTGCAGAGAACACTCATACTAGTAATAAAAACAGTGAATCAGTGCAACATAAGACATAGTAACAGCTGTTTCACATTGTTGTCTTATTGTATGTAGTTATCATCTTGGAAATAATCCAATTTTTTTTGTAGTGGTAATAAGTTTGTGTAAAAAAATAAAATAAAAATCGGCCATTAAATATGCTGTTAGGTTTACAGTGGGTATAGAAAATAATCACTCCCTTTAAAATAATCACATTGTTGCTTTGCAGCCAGAAATGAAGACAGACACAGTTTTTGTCTTATCCAGCTGTAGTCTAACATCCAAGTGAAAGATAAAACACCAACATGTCAGAAAAAATAAATAAATAAATAAACTGAATCACTGAGTTGGAAAAAGAATCATCTCCTCCTAAAAATGATTTGTAAACTCAAACAGGTGCAGCTCATCACCTTCTCAATGACACACAAAGCCATCTGACCTTCACCTGTGATCAGCTGTGCTCATTCTGATCAGCTCAGCATGAAAAGAGCTTTCCTGCAACATCTCAGTCCTTGGTAGTGCAACTGAACAAACAATCAACTATGGGTGGCAAGGCACTGTCAAAAGATCTCTGGGATAAAGTTGTGGACAGGCACAAGTCAGGAGATGGATACAAAAAGATTTCAAAGGCTTTATCAATGCCTAGAAGCACAGTGAAGTCTGTTATTAAGAAGTAGAAGGTATTTGGTAAAACACAGACCCTCCCTGGGTCAGGACGTCGCTCCAAACTGATGAAAGAGCCGGAGGAAACTGATCAGAGAGGCGACCGAGAGCAACAGCAACTCTGAAGCAGCTGCAGGAGTTTATGACAAAGAGTGGTCATTGTGTACATGTGAAAACTATATCACAAATTCTCCACAAATGTGGCTTGAATGGAAAAAAGCCTCTCCTCAAGAAAGACCACATGCAGTCAGACTGAACTTTGCCAAAACACCTTGAAGATTCTGAGGCAGATGAAACTAAAATTGAATTATTTGGCCTCAACACCAAACGATATGTCTGGTGGAAATCCAATACAGCTCAGCATCCAAATAACAGCATTCCTGCAGTAAAGCATGGAGCTGGTGATGTCCTGTTATGGGCTGTTTCTCTGCAGCAGGACTGGAGCACTCGTCAGGATAGAAGGAAACATGGACAAGCAAAATACTGTCAAATTCTTGAGGAAAATCTGCCAGAAAGCTGTCAATGGGAAGAAGGTTTACCTCCCAACATGAGAATGACCCAAAGCACACAGCAGAACTGAGCACACAGTGGCTGAAGGAGAAAAAGCTGAATGTCCTTGCATGGCCTCGTCAGAGTCCAGACTGAAACCCCACTGAACATCTGTGCAACCTGAAGACTGCAGTCCACAAACACTCACCACCAGATTGAACTAAACTTGTGCAGTTCTGCAAAGAAGAGCGGGAAAATATTGCAAAGTTAGCAGAAACAAATCCCAACAGACTAAAGGCTGTAATTAAAGCAAAATGTAGTTCAACAAAATACTGACACAAGTAGGGGTGATCCTTTTTCCAACCATTGATTCTGTTTTTTTTTTTTCATGTTGGTGTTATATCTTTCACTTGGATGTTATAAGTAAATACAGCTGGATAAAACAAAAAACTGTGTCTGTCTCATTTCAGCTGCAAAGCAACAAAATGTGATTATTTTAAAAGGGGTGATTCTTTTCTACAGTATACCGTAGAAAATCATCATATACAGTGATGACTTTCAAAATTATGGTCAGAAATGACTAAATACAGTGGAAAGAAGTTTCTTTTTTTATGTGTGTAAAGAAAAAACAACATTTTGTCTGTTATATTATGTACAGTCGTGGTCAGAATTATTGGCACCCTTGGTAAATATGATCAAAGAAGGCTGTGAAAATAAATCTGCATTGTTAATAAAAAATCACATATCTAACCTTTCATTGAACTAAAAAAAATGAAAATGGGGGGAAATCTCATTATGAAATAAATGTTTTTCTTCAATGCATGTTGGCCAGAATTATTGGCACCCCTAGAAATTATTATTAGTAAAATATATCTGAAGTATATTCCCATTCATAATCACAATTTTGAGCACACCAGGTGATTATGAACATGAAATTATCCAGCCATGGCTTCCTGTTTCACAGGAATATAAATAGGACAAACCTTAAAAACAACACAAAAATGGGTCACTGAGCACAAAACCAAGCTTCTGCTATATGGCCATTCCAGTCCTCTGAGCTGAACCCTATAGAAGATGAGTGTGGTGAACTGAAGAGGAGAAGCACCATCACGGAGCTGGGAATTTGAAGGGTCTGGAGAGATTCTGGATGACGGAATGGTATAGATCTCTTGTAAGGTGCTCTCTAACCTCATC